>BQNB010030323.1:8393-54977 GCA_026074375.1 Tanacetum coccineum
TTATATATATATATATATATATATATATATATATAAGTTATAATATTTATTTCATTTCATTTATATACATACACCACACATACATCTTTTTTCTCTCTATTTTCCGGCGCCGGATTCCGGCCACTGTCGCCGTCGCCGGCCGCCACTTTTTCGGCGAGTTTTCCGGCTGAGTCAAAAAAAAATGTTTCTCACCAACCGATCTATCTGATCCCCACCACCACGCGCCTCCACGCGCTGCCACCACCCCAACACAGCCCACCATCGCCACCACCCTCCCATCGTCAACACCATCATCGTCATCATTATCACCATCGCATCATCATCATCACAACCGCACCACCTCCACCCCGCTGTCACGCCACCATCCCCACCTCTATCTCACCCTCACCACCAAGGGTGCGTCTGGTTCGTCTTCATAAGCACCAAGGGTGCGTTGGTTTTGTTCGTATACACCCAACAGGGCGCTTTTTGGTATTACTAAGCACCAAAGGTGCGTTTGGCAGCAAGAGCCACCACAAGGGTGGGTTCAGTTAGAGTTTAACACCCAAAAGGGTGCGTTTGGATCTGGGTTTAGCACCGAATAGGGTGCGTTTGGTTTTTCAGCAGGAAAGGATGCGTGTGGTTTATTACAACAGAAAGATGGTGCGTTAGTTGTGGTTGTTTGCACCAAGGGTGCGTTCGGTTTGATTAAAAACCCGACCAAGGTTGCGTTGGGTTTATATGAAATAGATTTAGGATCGTTTGGTTAGGTTATAACAGATTAGGGTGTGGTTAGTTGTTATAGCAGATTAGGGGTGTTTTGGTTTATCAAAAACAGTAAGGGTGCGTTTGGTTGGTTTATTAGCAGCAGTTAGGGTACGTTTGGCTGAGGGTTTAGCACCAAGGGGTGTGTTTGGTTCTAAGTGAAGCACGAGAGGGTGCGTTTGGTTTGGCAGATTCGCCATATGGGTGCGTTTGGTTTGGCAGATTTGCCATATGGGTGTGTTTGGTTTTAGCAGAAATACACTAAGGGTGCATTTGGTTTATCAGAAACGACATAAGGGTGCGTTTGGTTTTAGAGACAGCCTTTAGGGCGTGTTTGATTTAAAATAATCTAAAACACGCGGGTGTTTGAAATATTGAAACGCAAATAATTGCGACATATATTGATTAAGGGAAAACGTTGAGTTTTGCGAAAATGGGAAACGTGGAATAACGAATAGTTCATGCCGAAATTATAAAAAGTTATATACTTAATAAATTTCATTATAATTTTTATTATTTTAGAAAAACCGATAAAAGACGAAGTTATATAGTCTTAAGATCGTTAATTTGTAATTATACAATCACCAGATAAACGAACGAGAACTACACTTTTGCAAATGAGACAACTAGTTTAACTAAGACCCGTCGAGGAAACGAATACTAAATTATAAAATATTATTTTATAATTCCCGATTAATGGACAAAGTAAAGACTTTAAAACGTGTGTTTACTTTTATACAAGAACTTTTATTTAATTAAGTGGCGATTTCCGAAAACATGTCAAACTGTTTGGTTTAATTATTTACTCGCACTTCTTATATAATACTTGAAAAGTATTATACATTTCATATTAATCTTTGGATTGTTTGTCTTTGTCATATAATTCATGGTATGAGTTGTATAATTGTTATTTTTCATAAGTGATATATACGGCATATATTACACACTTTGCGTTTATTTTCGATTTACTTTATTTAACCAACCACTAAACTATTACAACTTGAAATCTAAATCTTTATTAACGTGTCGCGTTGATGTACTCATCCATTGGAAAACCCAAATACATTATCCTAGGCTAGTGGGTCTTAGCCGTTAAGGTAAACCGCAACTTCTTAATCGAGCCGTTCCGATTTTCCGTTTGTGCTGTGCTCAATATGTGCAGTTCTGCCAATCATTCTACAACATCAATGTGAGTTTATAGCCTCATGTTTGACTGGTTTTACATATATTTTTGGGGTGAGAACATGTTTGTTTACGAATGCAATTACATGGTTGATTACAAATTGGTCTACATACTTATTTGCATAGCTCGCTATGGGATACATTAATTGAATTCATTTTTGGTCGCGAATACATACTTTACTTTGGAAACGATTACGAATTAGCTTAGGTTGCATGAACTGTAATCACTTGGAGGGTGAGCGCGAATGTTATGAAATAGATCTATTCGGGATTGACAATCCCTGTTTGGGTGATTAGCTATCACTGGGCAAACGAACGTTATAACATGTCAGAATACGATTGGTTGAGTCTTCAGGGCCAACAATTACATACACATGAATATTTTCAAGGCACCCACATGGTAACAACACGTAACAACATGAATTGTGGTTAAGGTTTCGGTGTCAGGAACTTAGAGTAATTGTAATCATGGTTTTATATTCACATGGATATTTACTGTGCCTTGAATAAAGTGGCAATACATACTTGAAACATTTTGGTGATATATATATAAATATCATGCATGCTTTGAACATTGCTGGTACAATGTTACATCGCTACATTTTTATGACTATTTTTTGGGGATTAAAAATGGTCATGCATACTTTACAACTATTTGATTTCTAAAAATCATACATACATTTTGGAAGGACATTTAAGGATTTAAATGGTCATACACACTTGGCAGAACCTTGGTTCAACAATTATACTTAAACAAATCTATGAACTCACCAACTTTATGTTGACACTTTTTAAGCATGTTTTTCTCAGGTGAATCAGATGCTTGGCTTACTTGATGTGCATTGGAGTCTAAATTGACATGATTTCATTCATGGATTCTACTTACATACAAATGATCAAATTTCGTTGGGTTATTTTCAAGCTTTTCATTGTGATGCAGTTATGGGACAAATGTTATATCAATTTCAAGGAAATCAATGAGATTACTTTTCAAACGACACATTTAGAGGTCGTTCTCTTGTATCTAGCGCTGTGTATTATGAAGTAACTCCCCCGGACACATTTCCACTGTGACACATTTTTGGGGGTGTTACAGTCAAGGTGGGTTTGGGGGCCTAAGGGAAATTACTTGGATCATTCATGCTCAAGAAGGTTGAGTATGTTGACCCAAAAGGGATTTCCATGTCTATAATGGCTTGGGTCCCTAAGAGATACTAATTCTCTTACTTTTTGTGCAGGGTAATCCAGAGATCTTGTTATAGGATCATGCAGTGGTAGATAGTGGTTGCTCAGCCATTTGACTGCGACAAGCTTATCTTTCAGGATATCGGAAGATTACAATGAGGCCTTTGTGGCTTTGGTAAGTGGTCCCAAAAAGGAGGTAATATAACGAGTAAAGGTAAAAATCGTAATGCTAATTAGACTTTGATGATTTTTATTTTGTAGATGAACTTAAGTTAGTACCTTTCTTGTCTCACACAATGATGTGACAAGATTAATAGTGTCTTTTTTACGAGTACTGAATGCCTTATCCTGTCTCCTAGCTTTAAGCTTCTTGATGAAAGTCAAAAGTTGTACTTAGAGCTCCTAGAAAGGATGATGTGTACAGCTTGGACTTAAAGAACATTGTTCCCTCTGGAGGGTATAACTTGTTATATGCAAATACAACAGCGACGGTCAAATTATGGACAGGAGATTAGGTCATGTGAATTTCAAAAATATAAACAAACTTGTTAAAGGTCACCTGTTCGAGGATTACCTTTAAAAGGTTTTTGGTGTTGACCACAATTTGTTGCCTGTAGAAGGTAAGAAACATTAAGGCCTCCGTTAAGGCTAAGTTCGAAGAAATCATCAGAAAGCCCCTAGAATTACTTCATATGGACTTATTTGGACCTGTCTCTGTAGAAAAGTATTTAACAGGAGAAAAATGTATGTTGGGTTTGAGACTGATGATTTCAGAAGATTAGTTGGAAAATTTTTCTTAGCTACCAAGGATGAAACATCTGAAATCCTTTGTAAATTTATCTTAGGCTTAGAAAACCAATTGAATCAAAATTTTAAAATCATTAGATGTGATAATGGGATAGAGTTTAAGAACCATGTTATGAATGAAGTATGTGCTAAAAAAGGAATAAAAAGGGAGTTTAGTGTGGCTAAAACTCCACAGCAGAATGGTGTTGCAGAAAAGAAAAAATAGGACCCTAATTGAGGCTGCCTAGAACATTTAGCAGACTGCTTTTACCTATCCCCATTTTGGGCAAGAGGCAGTAAAATATTGCCGGCTATGTAATGCATAGGGTATTATGACCAAACCTCCAAAATAAGGACACCTTGTGAAACGTATAATGGTAAATCACCTTTCAGTATTCGTTTTATGAGACCTATTGGGTGCCCCTTGCCATTTTTAAAACACCTTAGCTTCCTTGGGAAATTTGATGGGATATGATGAAGGTTATCTAGCTTGGATACTCTTACCAGTAGTAAAAGCTTTAGATTATACAACAGCACACAAAAGGTAGAAGAGAATCTGCACATTGATTTTCTTGATAGATCAACCAATGTGGGCAGAACTTGTCCTATTGGATGTTTTAATCTTGTCTTTCTTACACATTTCATTGAACTATAGTCCTGTTAGTGTAGAAAATAATATTAATGTGATGCTAGGTACACAAGATTTTATGTTGCAGGGTTCATACAAGAGAGATAAAGAACTACTCAGGAACTTAACATATTGCTTCCACTACACCCTCATAGGACAGGTTCTAGTAGAAGATGTTGCTCCTTCATGCATATGAAAAACGTTGAAAGTTCTCCTAAAGATCAAATGATGTACAAGATTCAGAAGATGTTGCTGATAAGGAAGGACAACATCAGATGACAGAAAATGAACAAGTCTTGCGTGCTGAACTGAGAAGTTGAGTTGGCTCAAGAAACGTGGGTTCGCTAAAGTCTAGATGATGCAACATGACTAGCTTTTAAAGAAGAAAATAGAAATAGTTGCATCTCAAAAAGGGAGCTCAGGCTACCAGTATTAACAAACTTAGTAATGTTGTTGTCATCTGTTAGTACTGCTACCACGCCATATGTTAGTGCTGCTAGTACTCCCACAGGTGCAAATGCTGGTGAATCATCATTTGTCTATCTTGGAGGAAAAATACCTATTGATGCATCTACTCTCCCTAATGCTGATTTACCCATTGATCCAAATATGCCTGATTTAGAAGATGATTCTGATGCATTTTCAAATGATGGCATATTCAATGGAGCCTATGATGATGAGAATGTGGGTGCAGTGGCTGATTTCAACAATATGGATGAATTTATTATGTAGTCCTATTCCACACTTAGAATTCATATGGACTCATCCAAAGTTCAAAATTCTGGAGATCCTAATGTCAGCAGTTCACAACAAGAGGGAAGATTCATAAGGCTTCTCTCTGCACAACAGCATTGTGTGCTACTTCTACCTCAACAGAATAGATACTAATTCATAAGGATCATCAGACTATTTTTTTAGCATGCTTTTTTCCTCTCCAAGAAGAACCCAAAAACATATCACAAGCCTTACAAGATGAAAGCTGGGTTGAAGCAATGCAAGAGGAAATATTATTTTTTTTTTTTTTTTTTTTTTTTTAATAATATATAATATTTTTTTTTTATTTTTTTTTTCCCCCTTTCTGCAGTTCAAATTACAGAAGGGTGGATTACTTGTTTATTTGACGTCTGGGGAAAAAGGTAATTGGACACAAATTGGTCTTCAAGAATAAAAAGGGATGTGAGAAGTATTGTGTGAAGCAAAGCAGGCTTGTAGTACAAGGTTTAGATAGGAGGAAGGAATTAGCATGTTGATGAGGTTTTTGCACCTTTGGGGTTGCCAGGATAGAGGCAATCAGGTTATTTTTAGCCTGTGCATCATAATGGATTTATTGTCTACAATTGGATGTTTAAAAGTGCATTTCTCTAGGGAACTATTGAAGAGGAGGTTTGTATGTTCATCAACCTCAGGCTTTGTTGATCTTGACTCATCCAAAACAAAAAGTCTATAAGGTGATAAGCTCTTTATGGTCTTCATCAAGCCCCCTAGAGCTTGGTATGAGACACTTTCTTCTTTTCTGATGGAAAATGGTTTCAGGAGAGGTACCATAGACAAAACATTGTTTATCAAGAAGAATAAGAGTGATATTATGTTAGTCCAAGTGTATGTGGATGACATTATTTTGGCTCTTACAAAGAAGTCTTAGGTGTACAGAGTTTGAAGACTGTATGCACAAAAGATTCAAATGCGCTTCCAAGGGTGAACTCACCTTTCTTTTTGGAATTCAAGTGAAGCAAACAACCTAATGGAAATCTTTATAGTTCAGGAAAGTTTGTAGCTGACATCCTTAAGAAGTTTGATTATTGGTCCATCAGAACAGCTTCTACTCTTATTGAGTCTAATAAGCCACTGTGTCAAGGATGAAGATGTGATGATGTTGATGTACATGTTCTACGATCTAGATTGGTTCACTGGATGTATTTGACTGCTATCAAGGTAGACATCATGTTTGCTGTTTGTGCCTGGGCTAGATTTCATTGTCACTCTAAAAAGCTTCACACTTAAATAAATTGTAAAAGCAGTAAAAAGGATTTTTAGGGTACCTTAAACATCAACCCAAATTAGGTTTATGGTTCTCTAGCTCCGGCGCGTCTCGCACATTTTTAAACTAGAAGCTTCTCAGACAGTTGAATCTTTTAGACGGAGCCAGCCTTGACAGAAATCAACAACAGGTGGCTGTCAATTTCTTGGTAGAAGATTGATATCTTGGAATGCAAGAGCGACTATTGAGGCAATTCGACTACTGAGGCCAGAATATGTTACAGCTGCTAACTGTGTCGGCAAGTACTATGGATTACATAATCAGATGTTGATTCTGGTTTTTATTTCATGTACACAGAATCCTTATTGTAACTGAGAGCACTATAAAGTCGATATCAAGAATCCTGTGCTCATTTTTAGGACCAGCATTATCGAAATTCGATTTCATTTTATCAGAGATTGCTATGAGAAAAGACTGATAGAAGTTGTCAAGATTCACACAGACTTTAATGTTGCAGACCTTCTCACCAAAGGATTTGATGTCACAAGATTTAACTTTTTGGTGGTTAGCATTGGGATATTAAATTTATAACCACAATTAAGGCGAGGCAAAATATTTGTTGTACAGTTTGTAGATGAATTCTAAGAATAGGAGATGACTATGATACTCATTTGGGGTTCACTATACTCTTGGCATAAGGACTTCAAGGTAGATGTGGTTCATACCGGCTTATTCAATATTGTTGCAAATACTTTGTACTGCTAGCCCCCCCCCCCCCAACCAGAATTAATACCTCTAGGCTTACTAGTACTGCTTGAAGATATCTGCTGATGATTATGGTGTTTGGAATTCTGAGTGCTAAGCTATGTTAATACTGTTTGGTTTGTTTTTTTGGGCTTTAATATGGTACTTATTTATTTTGTGCTGCAGTTTTGGTTATATTTGGTAACCAAAATTGTTAGTACCGACAAAGCTTAAAGTTGGTACCGTTGGGCAAAGTTTGTACCGCTGAATAGCCATTGGAGAAAATACCGCTAGGGGTCTAAAGTGTAAATTGCACCGTTTCTTTGATCTTGGGTTTGTCATCCTTATTAAAGCCATCTCAAATTGCACACTTCTTCACCTATATCTCTTATCCAACTTCGTTTAATAACCTCTAATCTTTTCATCAACGACATACCATCAATTCACTATGCTCTTGAATCCTGTCCTAAGCACAAACCATGGTTCGCCTCTTAGAAAGGCTGATGGGAATGGCTGAATTTCTATAGAGATCATTTAGACTTCCTGTACACGCAGCTCTCCAATTCACCTATGCTCTCACTGTAGGTCTGTTGTCTCTACTATGTTGGGGGATACAGTTTGTTGACTGCTAAATCAAAACATATCAACACTCGTTAGGTAATTTTACTGCCATAGTTGCTGGCAAGCCTGTCTCAATCTCAGAAGCATCAATTAGAAGTGATCTTCAATTTAATGATGCTGCTGGGATTGATGTGTTACCAAACCAGGCTATATTTGATACCATTCAATTGATGGGGGTATGAGGGAGATTTGAATACACTTACTTTTAATAAAGGACTCTTCTCTCCTTAATGGAAATTTTTGTTTCATACCATCATCCACTGTTTAAGCTCAAAAAGGACAACATCTTGGGATCAAATACCTACATATTGCAACTGCTGTATTATGTTTCGGCCAATCATCAAGTTTACACTTTCAAAAATAAAAAAATTTTTGATTGGTATGATGAGGCTTATTTGGATGCAAAGAGAGTTCGTCATTTACCCAAAGGTTTATTATAGTATTTGTTGATAACCAACTTAACGAATGTGCCGGTTCCTTAGACACTTCCCTATTAATGCTCTTGACTACTAAGGTTTTCTCTTTTATGGTTAAAAGGGTAAAAAAATTTCTAGGAATGTGACCCCTTTATTTCCTTCTATGCTGGCTCTCAACCAGACAATGGATGAAGGTGCTGTTTCTAGAAGACCATCTGGAAACCCATCCCCACACCTTCTCCTTCTCACCAAGTAAAGGACCAGTCTGAGCACAGCCTGACCCATTCCTACAGTCCTTTTTCTATCCTAATCAATACTTGATTGCCATTCTAGATTAGAAGGCTCTGGTTGGAATCATTGGAGGTCAGTCATCCAAGTGATAGATCCATATCAGAAGGGAATGTGGATGGCCTGACACTCCAAAGTGTGTTTGATCCTTTGCTGTTTCCTTGTGTAAATAGGTCTACAAACTCAAGCTGCATCGCGTAGATTAAAGTTTGAAGGCTCAGATCAAGAAATCAAAAGGAAGAAGGCTAAACTGTTTATCTCACACATAAAGATTGGGTTAAAAGTGTCTCCTTGAATGAAAAGATTGGCAAGGAAGAAGTCTTTGAAGACTAAGTTGATATAGAAGGAGTCTGTATCCAAACAAGGGAGGAAACCTGCCAAATTTGAACCAACAGTGCATAAAGATCCAGCTTTTGATGATCTTGATGATACAATAGATTACATGGAGACTGAGGATGCTCATGATGAGGGGACAGTGAAGGACAGTGAAGAAACAAGAGTAAGTACTGAAGATTAAGTTAGTACCGACAAGCTAAAAGTTAGTACCGACAAGCCAAATGAAGGTTACACTTGAGCCAAATAAGTAGGATTCATAATGAAAGTGCTGCTCCTACAACTATTTTCAGAGATGATGAAACTATTGCTCAATTTCTGGTTACCATGAGCCAAAATAAGACTAAGCAAAAAGGATTTGAGATTAAAGAGATTAAAGATACTGATAGACCAAGAACTACAACTGAAAGGTCAATCAGGTCGTTCTCTTGTATCTAGCGCTGTGTATTATGAAGTAACTCCCCCGAACACATTTCCGCTGCGACACATTTTTGGTGGTGTTACAGAAGGTGTAAATGAAGCTGAAAGAAAGTTTGCTCAGCTTGCTAATGATGAAGAAATAGCCAGAAAGGTTCAGGAGGAATGGGAAGCAGAAGAAGAGAAGAAGAAGTTGGCTGAGGAAGAAGCTTCTAAAGCTGCATTCACCAATGAGTATGACTTTATTCAAGCAAGACTTAATGCAGACAAGATTCTTGCTGAGAAGCTTCAAGAAGAAGAGAGAGAAAAGTTCACTATTGAGCAAAGAGCCAAGTTTCTTCATGATACCATTGCTGCACAAAGAAGATTTCTTGCTCAACAAAGATATGAGGCTATCATAAACAAGCTTCCTATAAGAAATCAGCTGAAAAACCAAATGATGGCATACTTGAAGTATGTAGGTGGATACAGACATGCTCAGCTGAACAAAAAGAAGTTTGAAGAAATATAAGTGATGTATGAAAAGGTAAAAAGGGAACATGAAAATTTCATTACAATTGGTTCTGCTAAAGATGAAAAATTGATTGAAAAGATGAACAAGAAAGTAGCTGGTATGGATAAAGAATAGGTTTTTGAAGAACATGAAAGTACTAGGGTTAAAGCTAAAATTAAAGAACCTAAGGAGAATATCAGAAAAAGATCAGGAAGGAGACTTAAGATGAAAGCTCCAAAGAGGTCTAAAAGGCAAAAGACTGATTATGATCATGAAGAGGAGAATCAGCTAAGAACCTTTCTAAAGATAGTTCTCGAAGAAGAAGAAAAGATTGATTATGAAGTTCTGGGCACTAGGTATCCTATCATCAACTGGGAATCAAAATTTTATAATTATGGTCATTTTGGAAGAGAGTTGATTTACTACAGAGTTTTTAGAGTTGATGGAAGTTCAAGGTGGATCAAGACCTTTTCTGAGATGATTAAATTTTTTGATAGGATAGATCTGGTTAAGATACATAGTCTAGTAATGAAAAGGTTTAAAACAACACCTCCAGAAGGAATTGATCTACTTCTTTGGGGTGATTTGGGGATTATGTTTGAGTCAAAGGAAGATGATAAACTCTGGAAGAATCAAGAAGTGTGGAAGCTTCAGAGCTAGATATTCTATGAAAATTGTGGAGTTCATGTCTTGAGACTATAAGATGGTACCAAGATCAATATACTAGCAGAGAGAAGATATCCTCTTACTAAAAACACACTTGAGAGGATGATGGATCTAAAATTGACAGCTGTTCATGTCTTGAGACTAGTCCATAAGCAAACGGCTTGTGGTAAAGACTTCTTAAATCCGTTTATGGATGACAATTTACCAAAAATTATATGGTTCTCAACTCACCTTGCCTCACAGTGAAGAGTTGGCTAGTCCAGGATTAAACGGTTCCTGGTAAAGACTAATCAAATATGTTGATAGCTGATAGTTTGCTAAAAACTATATGGTTATCAGTGCACCATGTTATGGCAATGAAGCATTGACTAGTCCAAAAGCAAACGGCTTTTGGTAAAGACAAATCAAATCCGTTGATATTTGATAGTTTACTCAAAACTATAAGGTTTTCAATTCACCTTATTGTTTACAATGAAGAATTGGCTATCCCAGAGCAAACAACTACTGGTAAAGGAATATCGAATCCGTTAATGGCTGGTAGTTTGGCAAAAACTACAAAGCCAACTTAGTTGGATTTGCTGTGTTGCTGATAAAGAAGGGAAGCTTAAAATTAAGGTTGTAGAGTTGATAATGATCAAGTTCATCAAAATGGAGACTTGAAGAATAGAAGTGTTTGGATACATCCTCCTGGTCTACAAGATGTTTACACTAAAGAAACATGAAGTTAAACGAGTTCAACAATCATGTTTAGGGGAGGATTGTTGGGAATTATGCATTCCTGACTTAGTACCGTTAGTTATATTAGTTAGTACCGCTAGTTGTAATTTGTACTGACAGTACAAAATGTTAGTACTGATCAGATAGTTAGTACCGTTAGTATAAAATAGTTAGTACCGTTTATAAGATATGCATGAGATATCTTAGGAAAGGATATGCATGATCTTTGTACGCGTTTTGTAAAGCCCATTAGGGTTTCCTTGGTCTATAAAAGGAACCCTAGGCATAGTTAGTAGATATAGTTCTACACAGATCAATAGAGATCATTTTTAGCAATCATAGTTTTGTAATCTGTAACCTAGGCAGATTCAAGTTATAATATAAAGTTCTTTTGTGATTCTTAATATTGTTCTTCTTAGCATTATTGATTAGTTTCCGCATAATCAATAGTGTTCAAATCAGTGTTTCATTATTGTTGCTTTAGAATTATCTAAAGGAACAAATCCTTTACAAGCTAAAGGTTAAGATCTATTCAGTAAACAATCCAACAGGCTTAATGGTGTCCGATATGACATGAGTATGAACTCGAACCCGATAATCACCAAAATCCGTTAAAAAGGTCTAGAAACACAATCGTGTCTCACCACTTAGCAAAATCTTAAGGCCTCACTTGGAACTACCTTATCTCATTCTTAAGTTATTACTTTTGCCGTTACAAATCCTTACAATCATGAACTGTTTGTGAAGCTAACCGACTTGTGCACACTTGAGCTAATGGATTTAATTCATCCTCGTACTTGCTAAGTAAGTTGAATACTTACATCCATTAGCCTCGTCCGATATAAATCATCGAACATTGCAGATATCAAAAACGAGACTCTGCCCTTAAACATTAATTACGCGTTTATATCAATCATGAAACTTGTATCGATATGTTCTTGCAATACCTATTCTGAGCATCGGTCATAGGCGTGATGGTTATAGTGGTTCTCTTGAGTGGCATTCTGAATTTAAATCTCAATAATACAATACACGTGAGACTCCAAATAATCACAATCGCGACATTGCATATGCACAATAAATAAAATAAGATTACAACACAAGGGAGATATATAACAACATTGGGGACGTCATGACACAATACATGCACTTCATATATATTATTTTGAAAACATACATGATAGTTAATACAGAAATGAAAAATACAAAGTCCTACGGTCGTGCTAGCTTGGAATAACTCATAATACTTAGTAGGCTAACAAGATAGCTATGGATTAAATATCCTACACAAACCAAGCCAAAATCTATGTATATTAAGAAGTGTCGAAACATCGAATTTTGCTGAATAAAGTTATCAGCGTCTTGTTTAGAACTGGTTTATTAAATCTTAAATCTTTCTTGGTCACACAATCGGTTAACACAAATTAAATCTGGTGACGAGATTTCTTTAAGGGGTTGGTACTGTAACAATTGACAATTTTTGGAATTTTAAATGACTATTTTACCCTTTGACTTTTCGGGTCCGACTTAACTTTTTGTCTTTTGACCTTTAATTGTCACATAAAAACGATTACCGCGTAACCAGTAATTTTTTGGAACATCGTTAAATAATAAATCATGATTATTATTACATATATATCATTTACAAATTTATTTTTAACACTTATTTGACTTGAAAATGAGGAGATAGATGTTATTCTTAAGTTGACTTATCAAAAACGACCCGCCAAAATGAGTTATTAATTATGGGGTATACTAGCGTTTTTCATAAAGCAACATTCTAGACAACTTTTCAGTTTTACCCGAGACCCAAAACAAAGTAGAAATTGACTAAAATACCTTCGCAAAATTTTGAACACCGCGCACAACGCGTATCGACACAAAAATAATTAAATTTATATTTAATTATCACTTGTTATTAAATAAAATAAAATATTTAATAAATTATCTAATATTTTATTAAAAGGCGTTTATTTAAAAACGCGAAGGTTCAAATTAATGTTTCATTTTTATGGACAAAGCTTGCCCGTGATACCCAATGGCTAAACAAATGAACAATAAACATTTTAAATAAGTTTATAAAACATTTACGCAATAATAGTCGAGTGAATACTCAATTTCATGGGAAAAATCATTTCAAACGCAACGACGCAATTTTCGTGTTTTGAATCATCCGTTAGCTAGCCCAAACGAGTCCTGAACCGTTATTCCACAAAAATTACACTTTTGGTCCCTGTGGAAATATTTACACCATCAACCCTAGACTATTTGAGACTTGCCACTTCATTTTCAATCTTTCATATATATAAGTATAACCCATTTAGGATTAACCAATTATTTTGCAAACCCTAGCACACACACATAACTTTCCGGCGCCGCCACCCATTTTCTGGCGAGATTTCGGCTGACCTCCGGCCAACTCTCCCCACTCTCCTCTGCCTCTACGCCATCGCCACCATCTCCAAACGATGCCATCATCATCGTCATCTCCACCACACCACACCAACATCATCGTCACCTTCATCTCCTCTATCACTGCCACACCACCAATCCACCAACAACATCACACCCACCGAACAGCCACCACCCCCACCACGGCACAACCATCTCCAAACCACCAACACCACCAACCACTGCCACACCATCACCAACCATCTCCACCTCGTCACCACCCTCCACTGCCACACCACCACGACCACGCACCATCATCTCCCAGCCATCACCATCGCTGCAACAACGACCACAATGGTGCGTTTGATTTGACAGTTTCACCACAAGGGTGCAATGGGTTTTGGTAGCACCAAGGGTGCGTTGGGTTTGATAGAAACACCACCAAATGGGGCGTTTGGCAGCCACCACACCATAAGGATGTGTTTGTTTATGTGGTTAACACCACATACGGTGCGTTTGGCTTATCAAAAACGCAGCAAGAGTGCATTTGGATCTGGGTTAAGCACCAAAGCTTGCATTTGGATCGAGGTTTTGCACCAAGGGGTACGTTTGGTTTCTTAGAAACGTACATGGGGTGCGTTTGGTTGGCTGTTTAACAGCAAGGGGTGTGTTTAGGCGAGCAGAAAAACCGTAAGGGTGTGTTTGTGTGAGCAGAAACACCACGAGGGTGTGTCTGGTTGGCTGCGAAACAGCCACATAGGGCGCGTTTGGTTGGCTGTGTAGCAAGCACATAGGGTGCGTTTGGTTCATTGTTTAATAGCTAATAAGGGTGTGGTTGGTTTTACTTATGTTATTTATTATTTGATCTCGTCTAATTATATATATTGATCACGCGAGTATATTGCAACATAGTTTGATAAAAGGGGAAAAACAATGAACATTGTAAAAATGGGAAATGTCATATAAACGAATAGGTCATGTCGAAAATTATATAAATTTCTATACTTAGAAATTTTCACTATAATTTCCATTATTTTAGAAACCCGATAAAAGGACGAAGTCTATAGTCTTAAGATCATTAACTTGTAATTAACCCGACGAACAAACAAAAATATACTTTTACAAGTGAGATAACCATTTTAGCTAAAACCCGTCAAGGAAACCAAACACTAAATTATAAAATATTATTTTATAATTACCGACTAGAAGATAAAAATCATAACTATTGTAAGAGTTTTAGAAACATCGTTTATATAATTTGTAACTTTAAAACGTGCGTTTACTTTTATGCAAGAACGTTTCTGTTAATTTATTAGGTGATTTCTGAACACGTGTCGAATCATTTTGTTTCAATACTTTTTCTCACATTTCTTATATAATACTTGCAAGGTATTATATACCTCGACTTATTTATTTGATTGGTTTTCTTTGTTATATAATTCACGGTATGAATTATATACTTGTTTATTTTTCATATGTAATGTATACGAAATATATTACATACTTTGTGTTTACTTTTCGATTTATTTTATTTAATCAACCACCGAACTATTACAACTTGAGATCTAATCTTTTATCAATGTGTCGCGTTGATGTAATCATCCATCGGAAAACACAAATACATTATCCTAAGCTAGTGGGTCATAGACGTTAAGATAAACTGCAACTTCTTAGTCGAGCCGTTTCGGTTTCCGTTTGTGTTGTGCTTAATATGTGCAATTCTGCCAATCGTTCTACAACACAGAGGTGAGTTTATAGCCCTATGTTTTACTTGTTTTACATATATTTTTGGGGTGAGAACATGCTTGTTTACAAATGCATTCACATGGTTGATTACAAATTGGTTTACATACACATTTATATATCTCATAATGGGATACAATACTTGTTTACACTTATGGTCCCAACAACTATACTTTACTTTTATGATTACGGATTAGCTTAAGTTGTATGAACTGTAAATTACTCAGAGGGTAAGCGCGAATGTTATAAAATAGATCTATTTAGGATTGACAATCCCCGTTCGGGTGATTAGCTATCATTAGAGACGAACGTTATACCTTGTCGGAACACAACTGGATTGGTATCTTCAGGGCCAACAACCACATACATACGAACAAGTACCGTACCTTGAATAAAGTGGCATACATATAAGTCTACGCATCAGTTTCATGAACTTAGAGTAATTGTAATCACTCATTGGGCAATATATACTTGAAACATTTCGTGATGGTTTTAATTATCGTGCATACTTTGAACAATTGCGGTCCAACTTTTATACGTATATTTTTGTGACTATTATAAGGATTGAAATGGTCAAACATGCTTTACAAATCTTTGATCCAACATTTGTACTTATAAAAATCTATGAAATCACCAACTTTATGTTGACACTTTTAAGCATGTCTTTCTCAGGTGAATTAGATGCTTGGCTTACATGATGTGTATTGGAGTATAAAATTACGAGATTTCATACATGGATTTCTACAAATAAATCTTGTTGTGCTACTTTCAAGATTTTCATTATGATGCAATTATGGGACAAATATTATATCAATTCCATAAATTAACGAGATTAACTGTTTCAAACGACACATTTGAGATCGATCTCCTTGTATCTTGTCACTGCTGTGTATTATTAAGAACACTCCAGACATATTTTTTTTCGCGCGACACATTTTTTTAGGGGTGTTACAGATTGATAAGGATATGAATGGTTTGAACTGATTAATGATTAGAATTGTAGGTTGTGGATGATAAGTTGATAAGGTAATGTTTGAGTGGTATGAATAGATCCATACGAGATGGTGAAAAACTTTTGTTGAAGCTGAGGATTGTCGTATGAAGACTGATAAGTGTTGAATTGAGGTGGTGTCATCTGCTGATTTGCTACAGATGCTAGTGGATCTTGATTGCGTTCACGCAGAAGACAGACTTTATTTGTATAGAGTTCGTGTTGTTTAAGATATGCATGAAGCTGATCAAAGTTGTAGTAAGCAAATCACATTGCAGGACATGACATCAGTCACAAACTTACTCCATTCCAGTGGAAGACTGTTTAAGAACTTGGTATTAACTTGAAATTGCTCCATTTTCATCTTGTAGATGTTCATATCATTAATCAACTGAGTAAATCTCAATTAATACGTATGAAGTGATTCCCCCTTGATGTGAGTGAACTTATCAAATGCATCATACAACTTACACTCTCTTTCCTGCTTAGTCAAAGAGGTACCTTGCATCAGTAATTGAACTATCTCCTATAAATCTTTAGCAACTCTGTGATGATTCACAAGTGAATAAATATCAGCAGGTAGACCTTGAAGAATGATATTGGTAGCTTTTATATCACACTCAGCAGCAGATAATTCATCATATTTCTTTGTTCTGATCACTCCATTCTCTTCAACAGTAGGCCAAATAAGTGGACCATTTTCAACTGATTCAAGTATCATTCTTCCGTGATCTTTATTTTGCATGTAAAGTTCCATTCGACTTTTCCAAGAATCATACAAGTCCTTGTCCAACATAGGTGGACGATTATCAGCACGAGAGAGTATCATATACTCAGCAAGAATATTCTTTTGTCCAAGTGGAATAACTGAATCCATTTTAATTTGATGAGAAAAGATAACCTTTTGATCATTCAGTAATAAGAGGTAGTTGTGATAAATTGATGTTTGTATTAAGTGAATGAGTTTTAAGATTACACAGGATTTTACTATTCTTGATAAAACCGAGAAAGTACTTCGCGGGATTTTACAGATCACAGAAAAACCGTATAAATCTCCAAGGCTATATAAATCTTCCAAGGTACAATTATCAATCACCCTAAGAAGGACGTATAAATCGCCGTTTGAAAACAGGTATAAGTTGCCGGATATAGTGAGGTATAAATCGCTGGATTTTATTTCAGGTATAAATCGCTGGATATAACTTTCGTATAAATCGCTGGATATTATTATAACACCCCGTGTTTTAGGGTCATTGTATGTCGTCAATAAATTCACTATTTATTTTTAGTATTGTACGCGTTTGCTTTTAAATTGAAATCGTTAAGTTAAATCGCGTAAGCTAAAAATTATCGTTCAATGTAAACGGGCATCAAACAATTAAATGTTTACATCAAGCAAGTGTTAAATAATTATTTAGAGGATAATTATTAAATTTGCACATTTTATTATTATTGGTTACGTAAAGTGTTTACGTTTCGCGATAAAATACGTTTAGGCATACGCGGAACCACCAAAACTTATCTACGCTTCAACAAATACCCATTTTTATGCCCAATGCTCAAACTTTTATAAAAATTCACCTATGTTACTCTTGATAGCTGATTTGTACATAAAGGGAACCAACTAAATACTAAATGTTACAAGTTATTTACTTTTATATTTAAACTACAGTATAGTCCCAAGGGGACATTGAACTCACAAAAACCTTACAAAGTCATGTACAAACTCTTCTCATTAAACCTTAGGAGTACATGACTAGAATTTGACCAAAGATTTCCTTAATTCCTTCCCATTGTCTTTTTGAACCTTGACCACTTCTAATAGAAGTCTTGACTAGTCTTTGAAGTATATAAGGCAAGTGCTAGTAAGAGAACACATACACACGCATTTTTTAAGGTGAAAACAACACATACACTCTCTTTTTCCCTCTCCAAACCCACGGCCAAACCACAAGAACCATATACAATCCATAAAATTTTATTTACCATACATTCAAGTATTCCTACATCATATTTAAGATATCCTAAGGTGTTTATAAGGTTTGGTTTGGGGTTTATAAGTGTTAAATCAAAAAGGTTCAAGATTAGGGTTTTGCTTGGAATTAGGGTTTTCAAGTGTTGTAAGCTTGGGTTAAGTAGCTAAACAAGGGTTTAGATCATTTTGTTCATCATCCTACTTCATATTAAGGTTACCTAAAAACCTTAATCTCTTTACATTTATGATTTTATAGGTATATAATGGTTATATAGTTAATCACCATCTAAGGAACATAATGAGATATAAAATGGTTTTTATTCTTGTTTATGGTTTTGGTAAACTTTGTCATATGATATATGGATGTTATGGATCATGTTATAAAGAAGTATATACACTATATGAGTGTTGGTTAAGTTATATAAAGTATATATAAGTAAAAGGTATAAAAAGTTACTTATAAATGTTCATGAACAAATGAGTATGTAAGCTTGATGTTCTTGTGATTCTTGGACAATATATCGACTAATCATGGACTAGATACCATAAAGATGTAAGATATGTGATATTGAAGGTTGTAATGGACTTGTAACAAGTGTACTAAACTAAAAGTTATAAAATCAAGGTTTAAACATACTTTTAGCAAAATGACCAAAGTGGTCTGATGAAAACTCAAAAATAAAGTAATTATTTTATATTTTTATAAAATACTACATGTTACAAGGATCGTAGGCATATAAAGAACTCAAAAAAATGATTTATAACGAAGGAGATACGCTAATTTCAAGTTAAGCGATAATAAACGCATTTATAAAAGAAATTTTATAAAAACTTTTTAAGTTTCACTTCTGATATATACAAATGGTTATTTTTCTCAGATAGTACATATTTTTAGGATTCCAAAACATTAATAATCATAATTTTTAGATCAATAACGAAGGAGTTATGAATTATGCAAGTTTTCGATAATAAATACTTTTATAAAAATAATTTTTTAAAAGTTATTGTTCACATCTGATTTATATATTTTGAAAACATTATTAATATGATAGAACTTTTAATTACGAAGACGTTCTCAAAAGAATCACTAAAAACGGAGCTATAACGAATAAAACATGACGTTTATAAGTTTACGATAACTAAGTTTATAAAAATAATTTTATAAAAGCCTTGAACAGTAAATTACTTATTACTTATTTTGGGATAAAATACATTGCTTGTTTCACTTTATTTTTGAAAACAAGGACATTACTTTACTTTTACCTAAATGATTACGGATTAGATTAAGCAGATTGAACTATGAATTACCTGGAGGGTGAGCGCGAATGTTATGAAATAGATCTATTCGGGTGTGACAGCCCCGTTCTGGTGATTAGCTATCACTGGTGTCGAAACTACCGAGCCAACGAACGTTATAGCATGTCGAAGCACAACATTTAACTGAACTTGAACAACCGGGCCTTGAATAAAGTGGCATATATATGAGTCTACGCAGTAGTTTCAAGAACTTAGAGTAATCGTAATCATTGTATTATACACACAGAATATTTATGTTACCTTGAATAAAGTGGCAATACATACTTTGAACAATGATGGTCTAACTATACATACGTTTTGGTGACTATTTGGGGATTTAAATGGTCATGCATACTTTACAAAACTATGATTCAACATTTATACTTAAACAAACCTATGAACTCACCAACTTTATGTTGACACTTTTAAGCATGTTTTTCTCAGGTGAATTAGATGCTTGGCTTATGTGATGTGCATTGGAGTCTAAATAATTCAAGATTTCCCTTCAAACAACACAGTTAGAGGTCGTTCTCTCATGACTTGAGCAATGGTATTATGAAGTAATGCTCCCGGAAACATATTTCGCTGCGACCTATTTTTGGGGGTGTTACACCTATACCTATCCATACTCAAACAAATACCCACAATTATACCCACTATACAAAAAAATTAACTCATTTACTCTCAAAATAAGCCATGGGACCGTTTATACACATTGCACACTTAATAAAACTTAACCATTCACAAGTACCTTACATTACACATATTCATAAAGATTAGCACATCACTAGTACCTCCCCACTAATCCCATGTGTCCATTTACCTAGATAGGAGGAGAAGTCTCTTACAAATTGCACCATTACCTATACTAGCTAACCTTGGTTAGTTTAAGGATGTAGTAACCAACCCTTGTTATATAAAGTAAGTCCTAGGTTTATTTTAACACACATTTTCCCTATCAAGCAAACACTAAAACTCTCTCTTGCTTTCCTAAACCCAACCTACATCTCACATTTTGTAGTTAGGGTTTTCATAAGTTTTTATTTTACAAAGTATTCCAAGTGTTCAAGCATTGATATTAAGTATATCTAAGACCATTCAAGAGTATGAGAAGCTTGGGTTTTGGATTAACAAGGGTTTGAAGCAAGAAGATTTCTAGGGTTTTCATAAGAGTTTTAATCTTGGGTTTGCTTTATTGGGTTTAAGCTTAAGTGTAAGCTTTTGTTCATCATCCTACACATCTCCAAGGTTCATTTAAACCCTAAACATTTTCATTATTCATTTACATATGTTTACATATTTGTTTTACATGTTAATCACCACCTAGGTTATTTTTTTATGATTTATGAAACATTGTAACATCATGAGATTCGAATTTATATACACACGTAGTGAAATAATATTTAAAATGAATGTACACACTTTATATAAGTGTTAAATAATTTATATGTATAGTTTATAAATTAACTTGTGTTGAAAGTTTTATTCACAAAGTTTATGTACATTTATTATGAGGACACTTTATCTTGGTCATAAAATGATGGACAATAATTAGTGGACTTAAAAATATACTAATAACATTATATTAGTGATATTAGAGGATTTGTAATATATAAAACATGTTAAAGTTTATAAACCTATTTAATTTTAATGACAAACCTAATTGATGATTTTGATATCATTTACCTGAAGGATGATTTTACAAACATAATCAATGATTTTGATATTATTTACCTGAAAGATGATTTTTCAAACCTAATTGATGACTTTGATATCATTTACTTGAAGGATGATTTTACAAACCTAATCGATGATTTTGATATTATTTACCTGAAAGATGATTTTTCAAACCTAATTGATGATTTTGACATCATTTACCTGAATGATGATTTTACAAACCTAATCGATGATTTTGATATTATATACCTGAAAGATGATTTTTCAAACCTAACTGATGATTTTGATATCAGTTACCTGAAGGATGATTTTACAAACCTAATCAATGATTTTGATATTATTTACCTGAAAGATGATTTTTCAAGCCTAATCGATGATTTTCATATTATTTACCTTTTTATTTTTAATACAAATACTTAGACATTGATTTAACAAATACGATTTAATTTATATTTCAACTTTTTAAAGTTTAACAAAAACTATTAGGTGGTGGTGTAACTATATAACATGTGATATTTTATTTATATAAAATACATTATGCTCATACGACCTACAATTAATTAGGTTGCATTCGGATTGCCGTGACGATTTACTTATTTGATTTAGATAATCAAAGCATTCACTTACGATGAGTTCATATCCCCGCTTTTATACTGTTACATTGATTTACAACTTTGGGGTGAGAAACATGCATTGTTTTACGATTGGACGCAAGTACGCTTTTATACAAATTATGAGTTTTCCTAAGTAGCTATAACCCACTATGCCCATGAATCATGAAATGTTAATTACTAGATTGTAAGCGCGAATGTTATGAATAGATCTATTTAGGATTGACATCCCCGTTCGAGTGAGTAATGCTCACTAGTTTCGAATGTACTGAAACAACAAATGTATACCATGTCAGAACAATTTGGATATTGCGGGTTGAACATCTACATGGGCACATTATTTTCATTAATTTGCATACATATATGTTGTAGCTTCGGTGTCATGAGCTTAGTGCATTTCGTAATTACTTTTGAGATATTGTATGTGTTACATGTCTTACATTTGGAAATCTTGCGGTCCTACTTCATACATTTATTAAACCTGTGAATTCACAAACTTTATGTTGACATTTTAAAGCATGTTTTTCTTAGGTCAATAAGGTATAAGAACAAGGATACATTGGGGGTCAACATTTTGGGAATCATTTTGCATGGTGATTTAAATGCATTACATTTTGAAGTATTTTTTATGTACAAAAATGTTTACATTTTCATGGGTGAACATATTAAGCTTCGGGCTTTTGTATCAAACAAGTTTATTTAATCCAATATAGAGGTCGTTCTCATATCTTGTGCTCTTGATCTATGAAGTAACACTCTCAGACCCATATTCCGCTGCAACCCATTTTGGGGGTGTTACAGATTGGTATCAGAGACAATGTTCTAGAGAACCAGGTCAAATGTTTTACTTGGACTATAACCATTTTCAAACATTGCATCATACAAAAGTTTTTCACGGAATATGCATACACTATTGAGTTGCATTAGTTGATTAGACTAGATGCTTTCATGATCTATATACGTACTTCCATCATATTACGTATATACTATACTGGTCTATATAATATACTTATATAAGCTTATTTTGTTGTTTCAGCAGTCATGTCTTCATCCATAGTAACCTACACATCTGTCTACACTAATTTTGAGCCAGGGAGAGTCTTTTGGGGAGCTGATAAGGAGCCGTCTGATAGAGCCCCCCCACGAGTCATCATATACAGATACGATAGACTCCCCATGCAGCCGGTAACCCCACCATCTCCTGACTATATGCCCGAACCTGAGCACCCACCATCTCCCGATTACGTGCCCGGTCCTGAGCACCCACCTTCACCTATTGAGGTACCATACGTACTTAAGCCGGAGTACCCCGAGTACCTAGTACCATCCGATGCTGAGGCACCCTTGGAGGACCAGCCTCTACCTGTTGATTCCTCACCTACCGCCTTATCACCAGGCTATATGGAAGACTCCTATCTGGATGAGTAATCGGAGGAGGACCCCGAGGAGGATCATGCTGACTATCATGCTAATAGAGGGGATGGTGATGATGAGCCCTTCGATGATGAAGATGATAATGATACTGGTGATGAGGATGAGGAGCCTTTTGAGGACGAGAATGATAATGAAGAGGAGGAGGAGCACCTAGCTCCGGCCGACTCTTCTGTTATACCTATTGTTGACCCTGTTCCCTCAGCTGGGATACAGAGGCATTTAAGACTGATGCGTCTGCACCTACACCTAGATCACCTCAGAATAAGGTCCCCTTTGCTCAGACACATCTCCGTAGGGCACAGAAGACTGTCAGACTTGAGCCACACATGTCAGCATCCTTGGAGGCACGCATTGCTGAGCATGCTGTCGCACCTACTCCACTACTACTTGTAGCATCTCCACCATCACCTCTATCATCACCACTCACTACTAGCCCTATTGATGTAGGGGCACCATTGGGCTATAGGGCAGCTGGGATCTGAATGAGAGCTGCATCACCACCTTTATTACTTCTATCTACTTCCTATAGGACTGATACTCTCGAGGCTGAGATGCCGCCTCGAAAGAGAGCTTGCCTTACTACTCCCACTCTCGGACTCAAGATCAGGGAGAGTTCAGCAGCTGGTGCTGCGAGACAACTAGGGACTACTCTAGAGGATGACCTTAGGCGAGACAGGGTTATGGAGACGGGTTATGAGATTACTGATATTTGGGATGAGATTATTAAGGCCATGCTAGAGGTAGAATCGACCACCTTGGAGGGGGTCAACCAGAGAGTGACAGAGATTGCTACTACTGTTAGGTAGGAGAATGAGTAGTTCCAGGTGCGATTCGAGGATGCACAAGACGATCGAGCTTTCTGAGAGCCCGAGTCAACACACTGTTCAGAGATAGGCCATATCACCGCCACACAACTATGATTTTGGATAGAGAGGCGATGTATGCTCGTATAGCATGGACTAGTTCTGAGGACAGGAGTGCAGCCATAGAGGCCCATGTTAGGACACTGGAGGCACAGGTTTCCACATTGATTGCCCAGACTTCATCACTTCAGACTTAGTTGACTACAGCGCTTGGACATATTGAGACACTAGAGGCTAGAGATCCAGAGCCCCAGGATGAGCCAGCTGAGTCTGGCAGTAGCTGTTAGTCATGCATTATTTGTAGCTATCCTATATAGCCTATTAAGTTTTATGGGTTACTCCCAGCTAGTAGGCTGTAGGGACTTTTGTTTTATCTATTTAGCTATCATTGTATGGCATGTTAAGTATTATGGGTGATCCCCAGCTAGTATTTCCTTAGACCATATTTTTCATTTTTTTTATCTTATTGTACTGATCATGTTGTAATCAGAACTATCATGTATGATTATCGATGTTGTTATGTATTGATGTTGATTTATATATGTCATTGTTGATTTCACTTCAGTTGTACATTTCACTGTGTGTTGTGATCTTGTTTTATTTATTATACATATGTCATGTTGCGTTTATGATTGTATGAAATCTAACGTGTATTATATTTCTTGTAATTTTGAAGAAAATGACACTAAGGAAAAGAACCACAAGAGCATCACCAGCCACAACAACCACCCCCACCTCCATACCTGTCACCGATGCTCAACTTAGGACACTAATAGAGCGAGGCATTGCTGCTGTGTTGGAAGAACGTGATGCAAACAAGAGTAGAAATGGTGATGACAACCATGATTTAGGAACTGGCGGAAGAAGACAAGCGTCTACTATCCGTGAATGCACTTACACATATTTCCTGAAGTGCCAGCCTATGAATATCAAAGGCACTGAAGGGGTTGTCGGACTGACCTAATGGTTAGAAAAGATGGAATCTGTTTTCCACATCAACAACTACACTATCGCATGTCAGGTCAAATTTGCAACTGGTACTCTTCAAGGAAATGCCTTGACATGGTGGAACTCCCACGTTAGGGTTGTCGGACATGATGTTGCATATGCAATGCCATGGAAAACATTGAAGAAGATGATGACCGATAAATACTGCCCAAGAGGTAAGATCAAGAGTTGGTATTGATGTGTGATAGAATGTTTCCCGAGGAATTGGATGTAGTTGAAAAGTATGCCGGTGGTCTCCCCGATATGATACATAGAAGTGTAAAGGCATCGAAGCCCAAGACAATGCATGAGGCAATTAAGTTTGCTACTGAACTAATGTATAAAAAGATCCTCACTATTACTGAACGTCAGGCTAAGAAAAAGAGGATGTTTGAGGACACCTCTCGAAACAACCAAAACCAACAACAGCCATTCAAAAGGAACAATGTGGCACGAGCTTATACTGCTGGGCCTAGTGAGAAGAAACCGTACGGAGGAATCAAACCTCTGTGCCCCAAATGCAACTATCACCATGACGAACATTATGCTCCTAAATGCACTAACTACAAAAGGATTGGCCATTTGGCCCGTGACTGTAAAAATAGGCTTGCTGCTGCCAACAACAACCAAAGAGCCCAAGGGACAAACCAAAGAGTTCTCACTTGCTATGAGTGTGGAGCTCAGGGTTATTTTAGTGATTGCCCAAAGTTGAAGAATGGGAATCAGGGAAATCGGGCTGGGAATGGTAATGCTGTAGCTAGAGCCTATGTTGTAGGCATTGCTGGAACAAACCCGAACTCTAATGTTGTCACGGGTACGTTCTTCCTAAATAATCATTATGCTTTGATTTTATTTGATACTGGTGCCGATAGAAGTTTCGTATTTACTGCATTTAATTCTTTGATTGATATCATCCTAACTACATTAGACCATGGTTATGATGTCGAGTTAGCTGATGGTAGAATAATTTGGGTTAATACACTTATACGGGGTTGTACTTTAATTTTTCTAAATCATCCATTCAACATCGACTTAATGCCCGTAGAGATGGGTAGTTTTGACGTCATTATCGGTATGGACTGGTTAGCTAAATATCATGCCGTAATCGTTTGTGATGAGAAACTTGTTCGTATTCCCTTTGGGGACAAAATTTTAATTTTTCATGGTGACGGAAGCAACAATGGACACGAGTCGCGATTAAACATCATCTCATGCACCAAAACACAAAAGTATTTGCTGATGGGATGTCCCATCTTTTTAGCACATGTTACCACAAAAAAGGTGGAAGACAAGTCGAAGGAGAAGCGACTTTAGGATGTATCAATAATTCAAGACTTTCCTGAGGTATTTCCCGAGGACTTGTCGGGTATTCCACCAACCCGCCAAGTGGAATTCCAAATCGATTTGATACCTGGTGCTGCACCTGTGGCACGAGTAACTTATCGATTAACTCCGTCCGAGATGAAAGAATTGTCGGACCAACTGAAAGAAATTTCCGACAAAGGCATCATAAGACCTAGTTCCTCACCTTGGGGAGCTCCGGTCTTGTTTGTCAAGAAGAAGGATGGATCATTCCAGATGTGCATTGACTATCGGGAATTGAATTAGCAGACGGTGAAGAACCGTTACTCGCTTCCAAGGATTGATGATTTGTTCGATCAACTACAAGGTTCGAGTGTCTACTCGAAGATCGCCCTGAGATCAGGTTATCATCAACTAAGGGTTCGTGAAGAAGACATTCTGAATACCGCATTCAGGACTCAATATAAACATTATGAATTTCAAGTTATGCTGTTTGGTTTGACTAACGCACCTGCTGTATTTATGGATCTCATGAATCGGGTGTGCAAACCATATTTGGATAAATTTGTGATTGTCTTTATTGATAATATTATGATATACTCAAAGAGCAAGCAAGAGCATAAAGAGCATCTTAAGTTAATCTTGGAGTTGTTAAAGAAGGAGCAGTTTTATGCCAAATTCTCTAAATGCGAATTTTGGATTCCTAAAGTACAGTTCCTTGGCCACGTGATTGACAGTCAGGGTATTCACGTGGATCCCGCCAAGATCAAATCTATTAAAGATTGGGCAACTCCTAAGACTACAACGGAGATTCGTCAATTTTTAGGTCTTACCAGTTATTACCAAAGATTCATTGAAGGATTCTTAAAGATCGTCAAGTCAATGACCAAGCTTACTCAAAAGAAGGTCAAGTTTGATTGGGGTGACAAAGAAGAAGCAGCTTTTCAATTGATAAAGCAGAAGTTGTATAGTGCATTAATTCTGGCTTTACCCAAATGAAGCGAAGACTTTATCATTTACTGTGATGCTTCGATAAAAGGTTTGGGCGCTGTGCTAATGCAAAGAGAAAAGGTGATTGCTTATGCATCACAAAAACTAAAAATTCATGAGAAGAATTATACAACTCATGATTTAGAGTTAGGCACAGTAGTGTTCGCTCTAAAGATTTAAAGGCACTATCTGTACGGGATAAAGTGTACCGTGTTCACTAATCACAAAAGTTTACAACACATCCTTGATCAGAAGGAATTGAACATGAGACAACGCCGTTGGTTGGAATTGCTCAATGATTATGATTGTGAAATTCGTTATCACCTGAGGAAAGCAAATGTAGTGGCGGACACATTGAGCAGGAAAGAACGAATAAAGCCATTACGGGTTTGAGCCTTAGTTATGACTATTGGTTTGGATCTTCCCAAGCAGATTTTGGAGGCTCCGACTGAGGCAAGAAAACCAAAAAACCTCAAGTCTGAAGATGTGGGAGGTATGCTGATTGAAAATTCAAAGGACCCACAAAAACCCAGGAAGGAGAAGTTGGAACCATGTGCGGACGGAACAATGTGTTTGAATAACTGAAGTTGGTTGCCGTGCTATGGCGATCTAAGGACTCTGATTATGCATGAGTCTCACAAGTTAAAATATTCTGTTCATCTGGGTTCTGATAAATTGTACCAAGACATGAAGAAATTATATTGGTGGCCTAACATGAAAGCCGACATTGCCACCTATGTTGGTAAGTGTTTGACGTGTTTAAAAGTCAAAGCTGAACACCAAAAACCATCTGGCTTGTTGGTACAACCTGAGATTCCTCAATGGAAGTGGGACAATATCACTATGGATTTTTTCACCAAGATCCCAAGGATGCCAAGTGGATATGATACCATATGGGTAATTGTAGACCGACTTACCAAGTCTGCACACTTTTTACCGATGAGGGAAACTGACCCTATGGATAAACTAGCAAGACTGTACTTGAAATAACTAGTCATGAGACATGGAATACCAGTCTCAATCATTTGTGACTGTGACCCTAGATTTACGTCGAATTTTTGGAGGTCATTTCAGAAGACTATGGGTACTCAGTTGGATATGAATATGGCATACCATTCGCAGACTAATAAGCAAAGCTAAAGGACCATTCAGACATTAGAAGATATGTTACGCGCTTGCGTGATGGACTTTGGAAATGGTTGGGAAATACACTTACCGTTGATTGAATTTTCATACAACAATAGTTATCATGCTAGTATTAAAGTTTCCCTATTCGAGGTACTTTATGGTCATAAGTGTCGATCACTTGTTTATTGGGCCGAGGTCGGAGACGCTCAGCTCACCGGTCCAGAACTTATTCATGAGACAACCGAGAAGATTGTCCAAATCAAGCAAAGAATTCAAGCCGCTCGTGATTGTCAAAAGAGTTACACCGATGTGAGGCGTGAGCCTTTATAATTTCAAGTTGGTGACCGATTTATGTTAAAGGTATCACCTTGGAAAGGGGTTATATGTTTTGGCAAATGGGGGAAGTTGAACCCGAGATACATTGGACCTTTCAAGGTGTTAGCCAAAGTGGGAACCGTTGCTTATAGACTCAAACTTTCTCAATGATTAAGTAGGGTTCATAGCATGTTTCATGTATCCAATCTGAAGAAGTGTTTATCTGACGAGCCATTGGCAATTCCGTTGGATGAAATACACAATGATGATAAACTCCACTTCGTTGAAGAACCAGTAGAAATTATGGATGGTGAAGTCAAGCGGTTAAAGGAAAGCCGCATCCCCATTTTCAAGGTTCGATGGAACTCCAGGAGAGGTCCTGAGTTCACATGGGAACGTGAAGATCAATTCCGGAAGAAGTATCTGCACCTCTTCACAAAACCCGCACCCTCAAGTGCCGCATCTTGAGCCTTGCGGACAAGGCTCCTTTAATGGGGGAAGACTATAACAATCCATTATTTCAGGTCATTTCCCAACTCAATTATTGTCATTATTTATTTTTAGGGTTTTACGCGTTCGCTTTTAATTTTTATCGTATAGTTAAATCGCGTAAACTAAAAATCATCATTCAACGTAAACGGACACCAAACAAGTTAAAGTTTACGTCAAGAAAGTATTATATAGTTATTATGAGTATAATTTATAACTTTCATATTTTATTTTTATTGGTTACGTAAAGCGTCTATGTTTCGCAATAAATTACGTTTAGGCATACCCGGAAGCACCAATACCCATCTATACTCAAACAAATACCCACATTTATACCAAATACACAAAAATTTCATAATTTCTATACCCATAAACACTAAGGTCCAGAACCTATGAATTAAATACAAAACCAAATTCAAACTTCACTTTCAAATACACACATGCTTAATATTTCCCACTAAAGTCCCATCCCTCCTCCTAGGGAGGATGAGAGCACTTGTACCCTTAGTACCCTAAACCACCTCTTGAATCCATGGTTTGCATAATAACCAACTAGTATATAAAGATGTACTAGCAAGACTTTCACACACACTCTTTCATTTACAAGTAAAAAAATCAAACATTTCTCTCTTCTTATACACTCAAACCCACAGCTGATTTAGAGTTATTAGGGGGTTCATACATTTGATTTTTCAAGAATACAAGGCTCATTAGCTATCATATCTAAGGTGTTGCAAAGTGGTTTGGAAGATTAGGTATTATTTACAAGGGTTTGATTCAAGCAAGCAAGCTAGGGTTTCTTGATTAGGGTTTCTATTTTGGGTTTGATTTCTAGGAGTTTGATCTTGTGTTCTTCATTCTCATACACTTCTTTAAGGTTTATCTAAGCCCTAATCTTTCCATTTATTCATTTACTTATTTTACATACATGGTTTGTTTTTATGATTTATGAAATATTACAAGCTATTGTGAAATTCAAATTTATACATTTATATTATGAAATGATGTCAAAAATGTGATGGAACACAAGTAAAATACTATATATAATTGTTGGTTAAATTATATGGTTAGTTTATAAATTAATTTTTTAAAATTTTTAATTATAAAGTTATGGACAAATTAGCATGAGTACTTGATACTTGGACAATCATTATGGACAATCTAGAGGACCCAAATTATGTAAGAAATATGGTATAAAGTATTGCAAAGGATGTTAGGTCTTGATTTTAGGATCAATAAGCAATAGAGTGTGTATTTAGGTGTTATGTGTGTGTTTATTCTAAAGAAAGAAAGTGTTGAGAATCGTTTAGCCCATCTAGGATTAGTTTTACAGATAATATTGAATGCACAGCGGAATAATAAGAAAACAATATTATCAAACAAGGTTTTTCATTCATACGTTTTCCCTATTACCCCAACTACTATAATTTGGGGTTACTAACTACTACATAGACATCTATAATATGTCTATTACTAATTAACTACTAACTATGGTGTGTACACACACCTTTACTATTTGACTCTTATCAGTCGACTATGCAATGGATGGATGCTCTAAACCAGACACATATGACCCTTTATATAGAGGGTTTACAAGAAAACCTAGCTTACATAGGAAGCTAACTTAATATTTCACATTAAGTCCCTTGTTGTTTCATCTTTCTTCAATTTTGTATATATAGTTTTGTAATCATCAAATCTCTGATCCCAACAATCTTCCCCTATTTGATATTACAAAACAATCTTCATGTATGAAACAATCTTCAATGCTTCCCCTTGACTTAAGATCTCCTTGCACATGCCACCACATATAATAAGCTGCAAACCATATCTCTTGTAGTCTTCTTCCCCTTTTTGTAATCATCTAATAGGGGTCTTCTTGTAGATATGCAACTTGTAAACACTTCCCCTCAAGTGGTGCATGTAGATGGTTAAACATTTAATCATTAAGCTTCCCCTAAAACCAATATGTTTACCATCTCTTGAATCTCGAACTCTGTAGGCTCTATGTAGTGATCACTAATGAAGAAAACTGAGTATAATGAATTTGATGAAGAAGTAGAATCTCCCAAACTTGTGTCTTATGTCTTGCACTATCCATGTGACGTCGAACTTATAAATAAATCTGTGAAATATAAGTAGACCGCAACCTCTTGACAAAAATCCTCATCTTTTATGAGACACATACTAAGTGATAGCAAATGTGAGCATTGAGCACCATAAGAAAAATCACACACCTTTGCTAGATTTTGACAAGTCTTCGTCACACCATTGTAAGCACGAACAAGTTATCTTTAAAGTCATAGTCTGCAAAACTATACTTTAAGATATGATAAGACACGCACCTGTGAAACCCAACTACAACATCAAATAAGCAATAATCAACTGTCTTCGTAATCACTTCTTCAAATAATCTCCAAAACGAGCCATAAAATCAATAATAATAAACTGTTGTTAAAAACAGTTCTATCCGAGATCCAAATGTGTCTGTTGTCCAAACTAGTTATTTTTTAACTGGTCAGTTAGGTTGACTTGACACTCCCGGTGTCCACTTCATGATGTTGTGCTTGTTGCAGTTTTAAACTGATTGGTAAAGTATCAGCTAACGTAACATGATTGTGTCTAAAAGATTAGGTTCATAACCGGATTTTCTATTTTGCTAACTAAGGGAGATTAAAACATACACCTCTTGAGGGTAGGAAAGTTTTTGGCTTAAATTATTATGTTGGGTGATCAAAATGTGTCTCAAAAAATGATGTCAAATATACAATCTGACCTTGCCCGCAAGATACCTTTCTTAAGCATCGACATAATTCTGGCACCTCCAAGTCTAATAAAATATACTTTATACTCCACGGCACCATCAATGTGCAAAAGGATGATGCCAACTCTAACTAGTCGACCTTTCTCAGTGATCAACGTGTTTGCGTGTTGCTTCAAAAAAACATTAATTCTTGTTTGTTGTGTTGTGCGGTGAAACTGCTGTCTCTTTAGCGATAAAATTAAGTATTTCATGATGATGATAGATGTATTATTAGACTCCTGTTGGCGTGCTGGCTTTGTTTTAGATCTGGTCATTCATCAAATATTGCAGCCCTTTTTCTTGCTTAACCCGCAAACAGTGATCTTTGCATATGTCAAAACATGTTAAAAACAACGGGCATACCTGCTTGCCAAAGAGCTTATTTGGTTTATTTTGTGTGTTTTACCATTTTTTATGTTGCGGGTCTTCTTTATATGGTTACAACATATTTGAGAAGTTATAATGAGACCCTATTAGTTGAATTGATGCGAGGAGAAGTAAGACCAACAGAATAACTCGCAAAATGTAAACGACTAATGAAGTAACAAACTCAATTGAATTAAAGCAGTTAGTGTTTAAGCCTAAGCTAAGTGAATATTATACGTAATATTAATTAATATATGCAACTATGAGATGCAGTTAAACTTACAATCTCATTTGTCATAACAGGCTACTTGAGGTCCCGAGCTTCCATATTGTGATAATTGAGGGTATCTACACCTTAAGTGAGAAGTTGCATCCGAGCGTCTATTACTAGATCTTCACGTATGTTACAGGTGGTGTTCACTTTGATCTTGTGAAAAGGAAACAAGTCGAAGAGGTACATTTTCCCAATAAATCACCTGATACTGTTATTGTTGAAGGAAACCAAAGTTCTTCAAAGAACAGCAGAAAAATACGTTATACCTAGTTCATGTTGTTTAACAATGTTTGATAAAAAAAATACTAACATCAGCTTCCTAGGTCTTATCGATGAACTCAAGATCTGAACGAGGAGTAAATATGAATGCTCATACAACACCAGCCGCGAAACTAACTATCAAAGCTACCATAGACTATCCGAGGTATGGTGCCTTTCTCTTTTAAAGAAGTATACTTCTTATCCATACATGTTGGCATTTGAGATAATAATTTAACCCAAACAACCATTAGATTGTTATAACGATTCAAACATGTTCAATGATATGTAATGACTCAAATTAATTTAATCCTAACATGCTTATATGTACATGTTTATGTTTGTAATTTGTTTTAGTGATATGTTCTAATGACTGTTTTTACAGTTTCCTTGTTCTCGAATAACTCGAGTACTTGTACAATATTCTCATAGGGGTTCGAGTCAGTTAAAACCGGTATTTTTAGAGGGAGCATGTGGTGCCACCTTTAAGTGTCAATTTTCTTATGGGATCTGCCTTCGTGCTCTTATAGCTTGTGTTAATTAATTGTTGATTTTAGGTATTAGAGGCTGTTTGGGATTGCTTGTACAGGCGTATCAAAAATGTCGAACGTATTGTATTTTACTGTATGGTATTCAAGTGACTGTGTGGACTTGATTTTATGGACGACTAATAAAAATTGAGTTCAATTTATTTTTGCCTTTGATTTAACTATATTTGTGAAGTTTGAGATGGTTGGTTGATATGGTGGTGTACTAAACATATTTGTAACGAAAAATGGTGCTAATACGCGTTAGTAATGATTATGAGAACTGTGCCAAATGATTTTTATGACGAACGCAAAAAAGTGCCAAATGTTTTTTTCAAGGCGGATAAAAGTGTACCAAATAAGTTTGGCATAAAAAATAAAAACAGTGCCAAATACTTTTGTCAATGTACATAAAACCGTCCTAGTTAATTATGGCACGGAAAATAAAAACTGTAAAAAATACCATTCGGCATGGAATTGAATGTTAGTACCAATACACAATTGGCATATAATATAAATAGGTGTGGCGAATGCCTTGTTTTGGAAACAAAATGTAATCAGCCGTGCAAAATACCTTAATCTTGGCACCCAATGTTAACGTCCCACAACCGTGCCAAATACTACTTTAGAACGGTATACAACCTGACGCCAAATGTAATTTGGCACCCTCATATTTAGGAAGGAGCTTAAAGGCATGCCATAGCCGTGTCCAAATAGTCATTTGGCCTTGGCTTGTTGATGTAAATTGGAACGGTTTTCCACCCTCCCATTTACCCCTTTTTCTATGTAACGTGACAGGCACAAAACACATTAATCCAGCAGTTTTTAAATGAGTAACGCTAGACTGTATTAACATTCCAAACAAAAACAGGGGCAACACTTTTTTTGCCAGAAAGGTTGTTTACTTAATCTCTTGTCTCTAATTTCTGTCTCTTCCTCCCAGAGCTGTTATATATGTGTGTGACAACTTTGTTGTCGCCTGTTTTTTGCATGTCTATTACAAAAGATATCGTAATATGTTACTACCTTTATTTTTTCTACTTCCTCTCATACCTTTTGTGTCGCATATTATGTGCTAGTCTATCCTAAGCTTGGCATTTACACTAATAAACATTGAACTGCTTCTGTTTTGCTAAATATCCGTTCGGGGGAACATGCAAGGAATCAACAACATCTTCTCATGTATGCACATACTTCACACACTAACCATCTAAAGGTTGAAAGCATACAATCCATCTCCATAAGGTAGAATCAGACTTGAAGATAAGAAAGAAAGAAATTAAGGTGAGAAAAGTACACATTTCTTCCCCCTGATTAATGCAATCTATCGAATACTTCCTTTTCTTCCCCCTGATTGCATTCGACGACCATCGAAAAAATCATAATCTGAGTACGCCCGAATATTCGATAGTACAACCATGTGTGAAGTAGAATAAATTCGGTTAAGCATGAGAATCAACTGCCGATAACCAACCTCTATTTGTTTCACCTCTCTGACTAGTTCAATTCCAACCTCGCATTCTGTTGGCTATTTGTAATGACCACTTATGAAGAAAACTCAATATGACAAACTCGATACTGAAGTAACATCCCTCAAAGTTGTGACTTAAGCTTGTACTATCCGGAAGAATCTCTTAAACTATCCTCAACTACGTGAGTCACTGAGCACTACAACGTAACTCCTTAAAGTGATAGCTACTTTGTGGATAAAAGAGAGAAAGAATCACAAAAGTAACCAGATATTCAAGTCTTCATGACAATCCTTATATGCTCGAACAAGTCATCTTCGTTGCAGAGGTAGAAAGGCCAGAAGATGAAATAAGTACACTTCCCTGTGACATATTACTTCAATCCCGAATAAGTAATAAAGAATCAACCCCGTAGTCATTTCTTGTGATTAAATCCCGAGAATAGCCTTTTGAACGGTTTTCGTGAATCTTTTATCCGGATCGTTTTAAGCAATAAGTGATGTTTTGTGTTTTCGAAAAATTAACAAAAATTCAGCCCTTTAGCATTGTAAGCCCAAACATCGGTTATTAGGTCTAGCTTATTAAAATTCGTATTCAGCCCAAAGTGTCACATATAGTCCATAGTATCAAATCATAAGCAAAATCCAACTACCATTAGTCCTGTCGCAGCCCATGTTCGATATCAGCCCATGTTAAGCTTTGGTTAGCAGTTGGCCCAGTTTACTTATTTCGATAGAAATCAGAAGTATAACCACACAATCCCTAGGTCATTTCACATTACATAACCCTAGACACGTTATCTAAAAAACACGCCCCCTTTCTTTCATCTCTGTGCATTTGCTAAATCCCTTATCCCTCCAAATCCATCATAGCTCTCTGAGAATTATATGAACAACAACAAACCTGTTCCACCTCTTTCATAAACACTCAAATGATCTACACATCTCTATAACACAGATTCATTCATCGTACTAACAAACAACAAAAATCAACCATAACTTTCTTTGAGTTCATACCACAACCGTACCCTTAATTTCAGCTTTATTTGAAGATGACATCAAGATCATTTGAATCGGTCTCGGGTAGGTTTATTCTCTCATCTCTTTTTATTACGTTTTTGAGCGAAACAAAAGATAAGAGAATAACAGACATTGTTATAACTCTTTCTTTGATTTTCAGATAGTAAAAGACAAGATTCAGTTTGTCACAGATCTATGATGAGTATTTTCCCTTGTTTTGATCTTGAAAGATCATATCTAGAATATAGCACACCAATCTTTAGGATCAATAAGCAATAGAATGTGTGTTTAGGTGTTGTGTGTGTGTTTATTCTAGAGAGAGAAAGATAGAAAGTAGAGAGAGAAAGAGGGAGGAGGAGGATTAGAGAAATGAGATTAGATTGATTAGAGAAGACCCCCTCACTAATGAGGTAGGGAAGGGTATTTATACCCAAATACAAGGAAGAGCAAGGAGCTTTTGTTTCTTAGCTTTTAGCTATTTGTCGGGTCTCGTGACTTTATTAAAGTCACGAGCCTATCACCTAACCTATTACACAATATTATTTCTCTATTTATTACAAGACTTTTATCTCAATAAGATCGTCACTTTTATCATTCCTAACAATCTTCCCCCAAGGGACGATCATTGAGATCTCTCTTTGATTGCATTAATGATCATCATTTTCTTATTTGTAACAATCTCCCCCTAAAGGATGATCATTGAGATCTCTCTCGTGACTTTGATCTTTAATCTTTAATGCTCGTTTGTCTTGAATCTTGTTGTGTAATAGTGGTCTTGTTCCAATCATGCTGTTGTGATCTTGATCTTGATCTTTTCATTTTCTTTCGTCTTTGCCTTTGAGATCTTTTCATATCATCATTCTTTACCGTGAATCCATCTTGATTTATCTTTTGAAGCTTCTGACCAACATACTCATACTTTCTTGACAGCTTACAATCTTCCTCTTGTAGAACTTTTGTCTTGAACAACAACTTGATGATTTGAGGAAGTTCTTTGATTTATCAGAGTTGCGGAAGTGTATCTTTAAACTTTGAGTATGAGGTATGAAGATATGAATATGACGGTGTTCATGCTTCTGAAAGGTAGAGATGTTGTTGATGTTGTTGTACATAAATGTATCTTCCTGAGTTGACTTCCCCCCAGTTCATACCACATGACTATAATCAGTTCAGCTGCTTCCCCCCAAACGAACAACCATTCGTATGCACATACTTCACACAAACAACTTATAGAAGAAAGAAACTATAACTTCCAAGTCAATTAAGTCCCGGATGTTATATACACTAAAGTCAATTAAGTCCCGGATGTACACATTTCTTCCCCTTAATTGTTCCACTCTATCAAAATATTCAGCTAGAACACTTCTCTTCCCCCTGATTATATTTGATGACCATTAAACATAATCATAATCTTGTTACGTCTGAATATTTGATAGTGAAGTCATGTGTGAAGTGCGGTCTAAGCATGAGAGTCAGCTACTATCTTTAATTCTAACAATCTCTCCTCATCAATATTGTAACATCATAAGTAACCTTTGTAAATCCAACACTTCACTTGAATAAATCAAGGAAATGTTGTTTATGTTTTTCGAAAACAAATTCCGAAAGAACACGATAACTACTAGATCACTTAGATTACTAGTTAACACTAATTGAATCATTAAACAATCATTTTCAAATTAGTGACCTACGTTCAGCGTTGGCTTGATATTAGAACTGGTAGGATTTCCATTCAATCATTGTGAAATACTTAATTTAAGTATCACTCTTGAATATTCCGGCAAAGTCACTAAGACATGCACTGTCACATAGACATATAAGCGACTCTTGTACTTTTTGTATCTTTGATGTTTAATACAAATGTACTTTTGTGTCCTATGTGAGATTTATGATTTGATCTCATTTGGCTCTAGACTCAATAAGTGCGTTTTGGTTTTTGTGATCGGAGGCTGGAGCAGACTGCCACCTTTTCAATATCAACAATCTCGAAGTGAGAAGTTGATAGATTATGCCTTTAATCTCCGTGACAATGAAACAAGAATTCTTTTGAGAGAATCTTGAGTGGCTGGGAAGGGTTGTGCATTGCATCACTGGGTCCATGATGTCTTTCTTCAATACCAAATATCATCTTTGTGATATTCGATAGATTATGTATTGACTCGGTTTCTGCCTAATGTTTGTGGAGGGCTTCTTTCTTTTCACCCTTTGCACATTATTTCTTTTTCATTCTTCAACCCCTTCAATGTCCACCAAGACGTCATTACTATCATCATGTTGTGATTGTTCCAATGATAGCTCATGCCTTAGTTGACATTATTCCCATTCACATTCAACTCCATCATACCTAAGGACTTCTATTCTATCTATGGAATGTCCCTGGGTAGATCCCTCCGGTTCTGGTTGGATCATGGGATAATACCTAACCTTACCACCTTATTTCTTCTTTGATCATCGTGAGGTAGTTGGTTGTTGGGTATTAAGATCAGAACCATAAAACCTTTTGAAAATCAATCAAAGTGTTTGATATAAATCAAAACATTTAACACTTTGAAAGTTTCACTTTTTGAGAAATACTCCCCCTACACATGTGCATTGTGACTTCAAAATTATTTTGCACATGGAGGAAAGAGTTGATTGCACTTTGAGTCTTTTAGATCACTTTGTTATTCCACACACTTAAGCATTTATCTTTCTTGATCACATTTTAATCCAATTTTCTCCCCCTCAAAAATAGCATACCATATGATATTTTTGATATCAATGGATTAAAATAGCTACTCCCTCCGTCCCAAAATTATTATCCCCTATTTACTTTTCAAGTTTTTTTCTTTCAACTTTGACCTTAAATATTTTTGTATGTGTTATATAATATTTAATGAAAAGTATATGAATTAATTGGTTTTTAAGTGTATTTTCATAGTTGTGATTTTCATAAAGTATTATATAACACAAACAAAAATATTTAAAGTCAAAGTTGGAAGAAAAAGACTCGAAAAGTCAATAGGGGACAATAATTTTGGGACGAAGGGAGTATATGAGATTTTGAAAACACGTGGGAGAAAACGGATAGCGTGATTATGATTTGGAACCTTTCTGAATGTTCTAAACAAATTTGAAAAACTAGTTGTGTCAAAGTATGTCGATATCTAAAACGAATGGTCAGTAGATTGCTCACTCCTCATCCTATTAAATTCAAGAAACGGTCATAAGCGGACACAATCTTCACCATTTGTACGCTTATCAATATAAACACACTTGACAACAACTATTTTTTATATCGATTATTATTCATTTGTTCAAAACATTTTCCTTTATACTCCCCCTCAATAATAAAACACTTCATTTTGTATGCCACCGCAATTATATTGAGGGATAGAGTTAAGATGCCTTGGTATATCACTGAAGAACCACTTTTGAATCCACTAAATGTTTTGAATACATAAATTTTGACTTTTATGAGATGTATCCAACAATATTAAAGGCATTTAATTTTTAAAAACTCCCCCTCAAAAATTGATCCATTTATAAAAATGATTCGAATTTTTAAAGTATCGAGAGAAGGAAGTGTTGAACACACAATTTTTGAAAGCTTTGAAAAATCTTTTTGATAAAATCTTAAAAAATTGTGTTCAACATTTTCAAAAGCATTTACTTGAGCTAAACTTAAGTCCGAGAAGGTGAAAGCTTCTCGTTGTTAGGATAAATGCACAAAAATATATACTTTCCTTTATTTGAAGAACGAGTCCTAAGCTGACATTTACTTAGAAGTATATGTCCCGAGCACACCTTTTGAAAAGATTTTGATAAAAAATTGCTCGGGACAAAGAAGATTTCTCTTCTTTTGAAGATAAAACACACTGAAACGTACACTTTTCTTTTATTTGAAAATCGGGTTGTTATCAGAAATTTAATAACAAGCCATTGACATCGAATTTAGACAACAACCTTTGGAACCCATTTAAGCACGGTGCTCACGGATTTGCCAAGTTTTGAAAACCATTTTAAAGTTGTGTCAATTCGATGTAAAGATCTTGAGTTCCAACGAGGGCTTGAAACCGGTGTTTCATTTGAAAACAACTCTCGTGCAATCAACGGAGATTTAAATTTCCTTTTGATTTTCCATTGATTATTAAAACTCGGTGTTTCTTGAGGATTTTTAAATCTTGTTGACGAAGAGGATTTCCATTTGTTATTAACAATTGGTGTATTATTCAGCAAATTCATTTTTGAACCATTTGAAAATCTTCCACTGTTTTTGTTTTTCAAAACCAAGTCATTCTTGTTTTTACATCAAAAGCATTTCTATTTTGGAATATTTGAAAGATTTCGAATGACTTTGCTTTGGTCTTCACACATGTTTTACCGGTGTAAAACGAGAATGTGGAGTAACAAAAACTTGATTCTTTCCTTTTAAAGTACTTGTCTTAAAACTCTTTTGAGAAGTAGATGCTTCAAAAGTTTGAGATTCCTTAATTGGCCTCCACACTTGTTTTACCGGTGTAAAACAAGAGTGTGATGTTTCAAAAGATTGATTATTTGCATTTGAAGCTCTTGTCTTAAAACCCTTTTGTGGAAAAAATGTTTCTAAACTTTGAGATTTCTTAAAAAACTTCCTATCTTTTTGTAAAGAATAGGTTGTAAACTGAGAAACCCTTCTCAAAGACGTTTTTGAGGATTTACCCGTGTGAACCTTTTCCAAAACAATTTCTTTAGGTTTTGAAGATTTTGAAACATTGATGTTCTATTTTTTCTGATTAAGAGAATCAAACTTCACTTTTAAAGCATTATACGAAGTTCTCAACTCATGATATTCTTTTTGACAAGAACGAATATCTTGTGATGCCAATTTTGATTCCAAAGATGCAATTTGTTTCAAAAGCTGATCTCTTTCATTGTTAAGTAACGGTGGTTTTCTCAAAATTGATGAATTATCAAGCTTTGTTTCCATACGCCTCCTTTTCAGATTTTCAAGTTGAGTCCTTAAATGATTAATTTCTTTCAAAAATTGATCTTTTTCAGCTTTAGAATCATTAACTTAGAGCTAAATGGTCATTCCAAGAATCTTTTTCGGCTTTAGAATCATCAACCTTACGAGCCAATTGTCGTTCAAGAACAACTTTTGTTTTTTCAAGTTTTTCAAAATACGCCTCAAATTTGGCTATTCAGTTTGATAATTCAAGATTGTCATCATCAAAATCTTTTGACTTTTGAGCAATGATTTTTTCGAGATGAATAACCTTTAATTAAAAATCACAATTCTCATTATCAAAAGCATTCAATTTTCCCAATGTTGCCCTTTTTTATTCATTAGCGAAAACATTCTCAAGATTATCGATTTTTATCAACAAATCAGAATTTCTTTTATTTGTTTTGCTAAAGACTTTTCCAGCTCATCAATCATTATTTGAAAAACACTTGTTTTGTTTACAAAAAGATTCTGTTTATCCCCCGATTCCTTGTTAAGTTCAAAAATATAGAATTGCTTCTTTTTGAAAAATTCAATCTTTCCAAAAATGTTATTGAACTTAGTTTCAGTAAATTCAAACAATTAAGACTTCTGATTTTCTGCCTCGTTTTGTGTTACTTTTGAAGTTTTTGTTTGAACCCGCGACTTTTTGATTGAATCAAACAAGCTTTGGTAAGTTAATTTCAAGTGTTCATTCTCCTTAATTAATGACGCCACTTGATATTTTAACTCAATGTTTTTATTTTCAATTTCATCAAAATTGACCTTAACTTTGACTTCATCATAATGATTAGTCTCAACTCTTGACCTTTGAACCGAATCAAACAAATCTTTATAAGTCTGTTTCAAATGAGCATTCTCGATTTGTAATGATGCCATAAAATTCTCATTTTCTTTTTGCAATGTTTTCAAAGAATTATTTTCTCGAGACTTGTGCTGAAGTGCGATTTCAAAAGCAATACTCTTTGCCTCAAATTTTGACAAATCTTTTTCCAATTCAACAATTCTTTTTGACAATTCCTGTGTGACTTCAAATGCATCATTACAAACCGTATCAGCTGTTTTACTCTCATTTGAAACATCTTTTGACTCTTTTGAAATTCTTTCAGTTTCATCATGTAAATCCTTATTCCTTATTTCCACACAAGAGGTTATGACAAGATTCTTGATATCTTCAGCTAAGGATGCTTCCAAGAGTTGATCTTTTAAAAGCTCATTTTGTTTGAAAGTTTCATCAAGATCATTTTCCACTGAAACAAAAACATCTTTCATTTCTTTTACATCTCTTTTAAATCGATTCTGAAAGACTTCAAAATAGACATGCCATTCTCGAAGAATTAATTTCGCTTCTACACAAACATCGATTAATCGAAGTTCTTCTTTAGACGTATAGAAAATGCTTTCTCGTTTACAATTCTTTTCTAGTAACTCAAACAATTTTTTGAAAACATTTTCCATTTCATTCAAATCCACAAGCATTGGATTTGCACTAGGCATTGATGCCATGCTTGGTTTTGTCTCAGAAGAAACTTTTTCAGAAGATATAAAAGATGATGGAAAATATGTTTGTTCAGCAGAAAGTTCTTTTTGAGGAACAAAATCGTCATAAAGTTTGTTCAATTTTCTGTAATCGATTGGTTTTATCTTTAACTCCTGAACTTTTTCATCTTTTTGAAACTCGTTCATTTTTAATTGACTCTTTTCAGCATCCTCAAGAGTTTCCTCAGAATCAAACACATGCAGTTGTTCATTCTTATTACAAAGTTCATAAGCACGATACAACTTAGGAATTTTGGCATAAGCTTGTGAAAGAACATAAGGACCGTTATATCACAAACCTGACTTCCGTAAGTTGTCCCGAAAAGCTTTTTGTTCATTTGTAAGCAACCGAAGTGTTTCAGTTGATTTGCCCATTTTACAAACAACGTTTTCAAGATTTTTGTTCTTGGCTTGTAACTGAAGAATATCATTAAGATATTTTTCCTCTTTGCCACACTGTGTTTGATTTAAAATCGTTTGTGTCTTTTGATATTCCTCTTTTTGTCTTTTATAGTAAATAACAGCTAAGTCCAATTGGTCACGTTGTTTTTTTAGATCTCGAATGATATCTTGATCAGTTTTATCCTCGTTTGATCTCATTTTCCTTATTTATCACAACAAACCCAAGTAATTTTCAACACAAACCCAAATTGATGTGTTTGAAGAACACTCTCGACAATGAGCTCCACAAATTCGATACAACTGAAAATGTGAGTTTTACCAAATTTGAATCAAAAATGAATCACAAGATCGATAAAACCAAAAATGTGACCAAAATCAATTCTCAAGCATTTTAGAACTTTTACCAAAAAATATAAAAATCACAACTACACAAATTCGATGAAACCGAAAGTGTGAATCACTACTTATCGAAAATTAGAATCCTATACTAACTTCAAATTCAATGAAACCGAAAAATGAAGAACGAATCTATTTCAACTCGATAATCAAACGAATACAAAAAATAATGAATACCGAAAATGATTAAAACTTCTACTCGATCCACAAATCAACACGCTTGAATTATCAACCCGAATTAAAAAATAGTGGTCTCAAAAATTATACTACAAAATTCATCTCAAAATGGTAAAGCACATTTATATTTCACACAATTCATTTATCTCAAATTAGTACTCGGCCTAGTATGATATTGGTATGTGCTTAATTACACATACCTTTTACCTTTAAAAACGAGCTAAAATAACCAAAAACGGACTTAAAATGCCAAATATATGCTTGTTTTGCTAATTGTATTGTGCAGGAACGGATAACTAAGAAAAGGACGAAAAACAAAGCCAAAACGACAAAACCGGACTCGGAATGGAAAAGACTGTGAAAGACAAAGCCAAATCGAAGCCGAAAAGTCAATCAAGTCAAAAAAAAAGTCAACAGAAAAGTCAACTGGTCAAAGTCAAAGTCAACCCAAGTCAACCCCGAGGCCAAAAGTCAAAGAAATATAAGTTTAGGGACTGAAATTGTAAATCCCTAAACTTATATATATAAGAGAAAAGAGGAGAAAAGAAGAGAAGGGTGCAAACTGCCATTTCTGCAAAGTTACACCACAAGGGCCAAAACTGTCAACCCTTAATACTTGTACACCACAAGGACGTGGGGTGCAAACTGTTCAATAACTCTTGGGGACTTGTTTTGCCAAGTCCCCAAAAGTTATATAACAACAAGGACGGTGGTTGCAAAGTGACATATCACTTTGGAGGACCAACTTTGCCAACTCCATAAACCTATGCCCTGTCACCCCTAACCTCCCATTAAAATTTTTCCCGCCCAATTTCTCAACTACCCAACGAACTCACGGGAGTTAAGCCACCCACGATTATTCTACCCTTAACCCCAATTTCCCCCATGGACAAACCTTTCCCTCCCCCTCCATAAACTTTCCCAGCTGTAAGATTGCCAAGTTGGCAATCCCACAACTCCCAAAGCCCATATCGACGGTTTAGATGATGTTTGATTTTCTACTCACGAAAGAAACACAAGAAGCACAACAAGAGACTTGGCAGCTTATAAAAGAGGAGAAAGATAAAGTCTTTAGGGTAGTTTTTTTTAGAGTTTTTAAATTTCCTTTGTAATTTTCTAAATTCGTGTACTGTTCATGCAATTAAGTTTTAAAATCCTTTCAATTTCAGTTTAATGTTTTGTTACTACACTTGTACTCTTCCTTATTTATTAATAAAGCAAGTTCAATCGTGTTTGTGTTTTTAATTTCAAGTAATAAGACATTTTTTTGCAATAAGCTTGTAATAAGCTGTTTTTAGCTTATTACATTCTCTTAAGCTCAAAAAGTTATACACAACTTGTTAAGAGCTTTTATAAACTGATTTCATTTTACATCAAACATGATCACCTGAGTCCAGTTAAATCAAATTTGGAAGCTCAAAGAGGTAATAAGCTTTAAAGAGCTTATTGAGCTTTCAAGCTCAGGTTTAGAGGCTAAGGAGCCATTAGGTTCAGGTTTTAAGCCACTCACTCAACAAGAGTGGCTTTGGTTCTGAGACTACAATACTCTCAGGTTCCATTTCTCAAGTTTAATTTCAGCTTAATTCTAGCTTTTTCATTTGCTTATCACTATTCATTCCTGTTCAATTCTGTCAATTATATTTGTTTAGGTTTGATATTAAGCTGTTTTAAGTTTTCATTAAATAAAATTGGTGTAATCTCACTTTATCTTTCAAAACTGTCAATGTTAGTGTAATAAGCTAGGAGAGAAAGTGCTTATTTTTGAAACATAAGCTTTAGATTTTAGTCTTAAAATAGTTTAAGTAGGTTATTTATAGTGTAAGTGGATAAAAGGTTTCAGTTGTTTTAGTTTTAAATTAGATTTTAAGTGCACTTTAGTTTGATAGCTTAAAGTAAAGGGGTGTTTGGGATAACATGTAAAACGGGTTAAAACAGTTTTTAAGTTTGGGTTGAGGTAGTTTGGTTATTTTTAGCTTAAGATTTAAGCTTATTTAAAGCTTTTTCAAAAGATTTCAAGGTCCAACATTGTTTATCAAAGCTTTTCAAATCCATTTTAGAAACTGTGAGATTTTTAAGATACCACAAGTGCTTATTTGGTTAAAGCACTTGTGAGTTTAAGTTTAAGTGTCAAAAAGGTGTATTTTGTGGTGTTAACAAAGCTGTAACAAACCCTTTGTCTTTTGATTTTGGTGAGTCAAAATTCACCAAGTTTTCCAAGTGACAGTTTTAAAAAAAGCAAAGACCCTTTTTCACCTTCAAAATTCAGCAAGCTAAAATGATTTTTAAAAGTTAAAAATTGGTGCACAAGTCCCTTTCATAGGGCACTCAATCTGTTTTAGCTTATTTGTTGGTTTAGAGCTTATTTGACAGCTTTTAATAAGCTGTCAAATAAGCCCTTGAAATTAGCCTTAAAGCTCCCCTGGTGCAAAGGGGAGACTTTAGGCTTATTTTTCTTAGCCTTTAAAAGGACTTAAGCCCAACCTCTTGGCTTATTTCAAGAGCTTACAAGCTCTTGTATAAGCTTGTTAAAATTCAGCTTTTGAAAAGCTTATCTGTTGGCTTATTTTTAAGCCCACACTTGGCTTTTGACTGTGTTTGCATAACTCAGGTTTAGGGATTGCTTATTTTGTACTTTTAGCATTTTCAGCTTATTTCATAAGCCCACTTGTGCCCTCACAGCTTTTTAGGTAAAAGTTGATAGTCTTGTTTGTTTACTTCCCTTTTTCTAGCTTATTTGAATTCCCACTTTAGATTTTTTTTAGTCCTTTAAGCTTTATTAAGTTTCTGTCATCATAAGCTTTTTCCAGCTTATTAGGTTTAAGCACTTAGCCTTTTTAGAGCTTGTCTAGATTAGTTTAGCTCACTTTAGCTTATTTAGCCCTTAACTTAGCTTATTCGACCTCAAGTTCAAAAAGACTTAGCTTTTTCTTTGGCCTTTAAGCCCTTTAAGCTAAAACAGCCACCTTTAAGCTTATTTTTAAGCTTATTCAGGGCTTTT
>BQNB010030324.1:3967-54975 GCA_026074375.1 Tanacetum coccineum
ATATATATATATATATATATATATATATATATATATATATATATATATATATATATACCTATATGCATAAGATATATAGATATAAGCATGCAAGTTTATTTAAGCATGCATTAAAACAATAATCAACAAGATTAATGTGTAAGACTATATGATATCTAAACGTTAATTGTCATATATTAAACTGACATAGTGTAGGTGGACAATGAACAAGTAAGTCATGTAAAATGACACATACAAAACATGTTAGTTTAATTCCAATCGTCATGTAAAACGTGTTATCATTTAGCATTTAAGAGCATGTGTTATTTAGATAAACCAAGAGATATTTTATCTAAATTGCTAAAAAAAGACAAACGCCTTTATAATATACATGCATTCAATAGCATAGCAAATAAACGTCGAGCATCTAGATAAACATGAAGGTATATAATTACATTACATGGGAGCAAGTTATCATCTTGAAACTTCAAAACACATACATGAGGTGCAAGTAGTCTAGATTGACTATGGAGAAACCTAATTTCTACTTGCTTAGTGTGCACTCCTAATGAGATACAATGTCTATCAATGTAGACTATTATTAGGCATATTTAGGAAGAGCCATTTACTCAAATTAGAGAATGAATATGAGATTATCACTAGTGGTGCTTAATTCAGGCTAAACACGACCATTTTACGGGTTATACCATGAACCTAACTTCACTCTTGGAAGCAATTTAACTGTTTGGTCAAATTGAATTTCTAGTGCAATAGGATCTCCAGTAGTCATTCTCATGTTAGACAAAATAGAATTCCTATATTTGCCTAATGAAGTATAGCAAAGATAAAATTTGTATTGTCTTTTCATACAAGGCCTAATATGACTCAACTAACATACTTTAATTTCGGTTCACATAATCCTAATCAAGATGTGTAGAAATCTAAGGTTGAATGAGAGAGCAAGCAAGTTGTTGAAGCTATAAGAAAGAATGAGTTATCTAGAACCTAAGAGTGTGCTTAAAAGTAACAATGTGTAATGCTCTATATTGAGAGTGTTCAAAGAATACACATTTGCATGTCTTTTATGAAAAAAAAATCTAATTAAGGTTATTTACCTCAATAGATCTTGTGTTTGTTTCTTTGTATAAATAAAGATGATTAACTAAAGTTTAGTTACATGTATGTTAGACTTTTAAGTAAGAGATTGGCAAGAGGGAGATTTTTAAATCTAATTCCATAGGGCGGATCTACCTAAACCGAGGATGAATCTAGGACGAAGGATCCATCGATCCGTAGAGGTGCCAAATTTGAGCAAGAATCATTTTTCCATTATTTGGGAGATGGTGTTGATATTAGGTTATTAAAAGAAACTTATATAAGTTATAAGGGTTCTTGGTTAGAGTTTTTGGAAATGAAATCCAAGTCTTGCTTATCAAGTTAGAGTACTTATGGGTTTCTCGATGGAAATTCATAAGTCATCAATCCTCCTTAGAATGTGTTAAGTTTAGCATGTATAATTTGACCATAGCTAATAACATAAACATTTGAACACTTAGACTCAATGAAACATCTTCATTGTAAGTGTGAGTTGCAATTTGATGACTAATCTTGTTGTCTTGCAATCGACATCGTGATTTCATGTAATAACCAAGGATGGTTAAACATGTAGACTCGGAAAAATATATATGGTCATTTGATTGATATTTATGTGATCTAGATAAATCCTAGTCTCGACTTCATGTTCATATTCTTATTTTGTAATTAGATTGAATAATGAGATTGATTGTCGTTTGAATAATAATCATGCTTATAATCAAAATCGTCTTACGATCACCTATTGAAAGAAAGCACAAAAATGGTTTGTGGAATATGTTCAATTCTTCCTAATCCTAACCTTATATGGTTAAAGGGTTCTCATTTGATGAAGAAGAAATATTATGCTTATTTGATAAAGTAAGAGAGAGTTTTGATGAGAAGATAGTTTGAGTTTTAAGTTGTGCCTTTGAATTGTTTGAGAAAAGTTACATATGTTGTGCGTTTGCTCATGTTTGTCTTTTCAGAGATAAGGACTTTACCAATTGCATTGCAATGGAAATTGCTTGAATATTTTGGACAAAACCAGGGGGCCGCCCGAACATTTAAGGGACCGCCACTAGTGACCCAAAAATACGTTTTTTGTATAAAATCATTTGGTAACTTAATGTAGGGACGTAGATATTCAAGGAGTTGTTCCAACACATAAAACACGTGTTTTAGACATCATTTTTACTCCTAGGAGTTACAAAGACGTATTTTACACTTCCAAGCTTTTTGAGAATATTTTCAGTCAAGCTAGTATACGAGGTATATTTAACAACAAAACTAGTACGAATCAAGCAACAAAACACTTTTCATATTTAATCCCCCTTCATGGGTAATTTGATACATGGATCGTACTTTATTTTAAAAACCATTTGTTTTGAAAACTAGTGCGATGTGGCTCCTGATACTAATTGTGGAAACCTTAGAGGGGGTGAATACATTTCCATTTAAAAACTTTAAATCTTTTGTATCAATTTCCTAATCAAGTTTGACGCAATATGAGAAGTGTCGATAATAGGTTTACAATAGCTAACGCATATTCTAACAATATAACCACACTCACAATATTTAGCACAAAGAGCTACACAACCTTAATTAACACGATATATACAACCATTCACACAATCATGAGCACAATGCAAGTATAAAAGTAAAGCGGTAAATGTAAAGAAATAATTAAAGCGAAAGGTAAAAGAAAATTCAAACCGACACGGTAATTTATAGTGGTTCGGTCACAAAGCTCCTCTTCACCCTACACCACTCCTCGAGTATCCAACTCGAGAGTTACTTCACTAATCAACAAGCTACCTTTCGGCGGAGAAAAACGTATACCAATTCTTACATTATTTTCAGACACTAAGCTAGATGTCGAGTCCTTCTTCGGGTACGACCAAACCCGTTATGTTTTATGGCCCAACATAACAAATCTTGTGTTTTATGGCCTAAACACAAAAACCGTGTCGCTTACATTATTTTTCGACACTAAGCTAAATGTCGAGTCCTAATCTTAGCTAGAACCAATCTACCACATCACCAATGTATTTTGAGTCCTAAAATACTAACCGACACACAATCTACGCTTTCAAATTTATACACTATTTGAATCTACACAAAAGAGTTACAATATAGAAATCAAATCTACTCTATGACATAGTGATCAAATGTAATCACTTCTATGCAACCCACCTAATCTACTAAATGATATATAAGTAATCAAGGATGATCACTTTCATGTAGAGACATCTTATACTTCACTACATACCCCTTGGTATTAGTGGAACTAACATAGGGTGGCACCATGATCCATGCCTTATGCTAGAACCATGATCAAAGATGAAGAAAGAAAACTATATGCATATATGTGTGTATGCCATGGGATCTCATCAAGAGGAGGAGGAATGAAATTGCTTGGATATTTATAGTAGAGCCTTGACTTGGAGAAGTCCCTTTTGTCTAATGGATAATAGGGTGTTTGGACAAAAGCATGCATAAACTAGTTTCCCTTCATCTTTTAGAAGCTTAATTCAAATTTAAATTAGCTAGTTTTCCTCCATCTTCTAGAAGCTTAATTCAAATTTAATTAGCTAGTTTCCCTCCATCTTCTAGAAGCTTTGATTGGGCCTTAATGGGCCTTGATGGGCAGAAATCTATTGGGCCTTAATGGGCCGAATTCTACTGGGCTAGTCCGTTTGCTTAGCCCGATCTAACAAGTAAAGCCCATATGAGTAAGAGTCTCGAGATGTCGAGATTGAGTTAATAAATGTATATTTGTGGTGGATAAGAATGGTGAGTTAATAAATGTAATGTGTGAACTTTACGTTATGTTTTACAAGTTACATGTTTGTCATCACCAAACATAAAGAGAATGTATAAATTAAATATCGTAATATTTACACTAACAATCTCCCCTTTTTGGTGATGACAAAATATGTAAACTATAAAACATAGTGAAGTTTAAAAGTTACTTGTTTACATTCCTTCTCCCCCTTTGTCGAAACAAAAAGGAGTTCCTTGGATATAGGTTGGAGCATTTAGGTTGGAGGTATGAAAAGAAGGTATATAGGTTAGAGAATTTAAGTGTTTAAGGTATATAGGTTAGAGGAATTAGAAGAAGGTAGGTGTTCTAAGTGTATAGTTTGAAGGAATGAAAAGAAGGTGGATGCTCCAAGTATATAAAACGAAGGTATAAGGAAAAAGATGTAAGAGATAAAGGCTAAAGATGATTTATGCGTTTCTTGGATAGTTAAGAGGAGGTCATAAGACATGAGAGGAATTCATGAGAAGAACGTAGGTGTTTCGAGTGTATAGGTTGAAGGAATGAAGAAAAGGTAGGTGCTCCAAGTATATTGATTGGAGGAATGAGAGGAAAACATGAGAAATGAGGTAGAGATGTTTTGTGTTTCTTGGATAATTTAGAAGAGTTCGTGATAGATGAGAAGAAGGCATGATAGAATTGTAGGTACTTCAAGTATATAAATGGAAAGTATGAGAAGAAACCTGAAGGTTGAAGGTGATATTAAAGTAGATGAGGTGAAGTATTTAGTGTATGGATGAGCCCTTCATCGTATTTGACAATCCCCAATCCTATCTTCCTATAAAGATAAGCTTGCATTATCCTAGTGAAGTCTTCTATCATCATAGTTTAACCAACTCCATGCTATTTACCCACATATCTCCTAGCTCCCCTTGCTCATTGCATCCTCATAATAATTACATTCCTTGTATATTGACTCTAAAGGATACATGAATCAAATAAGTTACCATCGATGCTCAAGAATTTGATGCAATTTAATTGAGTAAAACGCTTGTAAGTGCTCCCCCTCGGTGTATGCTCCCCTTTGTTTGGGAAATCAAGAAATCAAGATTTGGATGTGTGCTACAAAACAAAGTTAGTAGACAAGTGCAAACACACACACACACGTATATATATATATATATATATATATATATATATATATATAGCAAGATATTAGTAGGGAATTAGATATACAATTTTAGGTGTTATTATTCTAAAATATGACACGTTAAAAGGGATTTAGAAACTAGACACATGCAATCAACAATCTAAATAATGAAAGAATCGAGAAGTATGTTTATAGAATAAGACTTAACCGACTTTTAATAATGGTTGACACACAAATATTATGAGAATGACTTCTTAAAGGGAGACTAATGACACTTAATATCTTGGCGAGATATGCCAAAATATATACTTTAAAGGATAAAAGAAAGATAAGACGAGGATGGAGACGATATGCTCTTGGATGAGAATGAAAAAGATTCCATAGAGCTAAAAAAGGTGGAAGGATTAGTGAGACAAAAGAAGGAAGGTGTTGACAAGAGGGTGTCATAAATGATTGATATATCATTTGCACTAACAATTGATGTGCAAGTGATCCTATCAAGACAAAAGTGGATGATTGGGAATTCAATGGTTTGTTTGGTGTTTTGTTGGTAGACAATGTTGAGGAATAAAGTAGGATGTGAAATAAGGTGGTAGTTCTTTCATGGTGGGAGAATAATGGGAGACTCAACAATGTGGTGACTCAATAATACTTGAAGATTGAATATCTTATTTATGTTTTTCACTTTCTAGAGAGTGAAAAGTTTAGCGAAGGAGTGACATTTGCATTACGCAAATTACTTAAAAATTTCATAAGAAATAATTAAGTTATCAAGAAATATAAGAGGAGATTTAATAGTAACAAGACTATTAAAAGAGAGAAGAAATGTTTAGAAGAGAGAAGAACTGCTTAGAAAAGAAGAAATTATTAGAATTGAGAAAAGACGTATGTGAGATGTGAGGACCAAGATTTGTATGTGAGGAGATTTATTGTAAAGTTATGGATTGTAAGTGTGTCGATTGTAAGGAATGTGTTTGATAACGAGACGCATTTTATTATGAAATTCACTTGAATCTTGACAACATAAGAAATGATGTTTATGAGTGTTAGGATATAAGGATGACCCATTGATCTATAAAGAGATATTGGGTATAGGTTTGGGTGTGGAGTAGATGTCAACTCGTAGTAGAAGAGAGGAAGTGTTAGGTTATGGATTAAAAAAATAATGGTATTACAAGCTGCTGCCGGCGGTCCTGGATATATCTAGGGGCCGCTAGAATAGGTATGGGGGCCGCCGGGTTGGCAACATGAGAGAACTTGGTTTTTGACGAATTTTGTAAAGGGAGTGACATTTTAATTTGCATTTTGCCAATTAAAAATGCTTAAAATACTTCAGATGAAGTAATTAAGTTGTCACGACACGGAATTGAACACGGACCAGAATCGAAACTAGAAGAAAAGAAGAGAACGATTTATGGAATGTGTTCCATCATTCCTAAACCTTGACGAAGATAATTTAACGATTTACGCTTGAGGGGTAAAGAAAGAATGCCAGCGATGTTATCTTCAACACAACCTTTTCGATGGAGATGTTTCCTTTTGGACATTGTCCCGAAGCAAATGGTGACGTATCTTCGGTGTGTTTCGTACGCGAAAATAATAATAATAATAAGAAAAATAATAATAATAATAATAATAAAGAAGAAAACAAACGAAGATAGACGAGCTTGGCAATGTTAAGACGGATGGTGGTTAGCGTACGATAAACTATACTTAAAAAGTTATGTAGCTCTTCCTGAGCATTGCGAATGTTCATTGAACAATCACACGACGAGGTATACGGTTATCTTAAAGGTGGTAGCGAAAATAGTGGACGAAAGAGATTAGCCATCTCTATGGTTGAAGAGGCATGGTTGAGTGAGAAGGAAGAGGTGTGATCGAAAGAAAAAGAGTGTTTTCGTCGTAGAGAAAGAATGTTTTCATCATAGAGAAAGAATGTTTTCGTCGAAAAGAAAGAATGTTTCGTCAAACAGAAAGAATGTTTTCGTCGAATAGAAAAAAGGTTTCTTCAAAGAGAAAGAATGTTTCGTCAAAGAGAAGGAATGTTTTGTAGAAGAGAAAAAAATGTTTTGTCGAAGAGAAAAGGAGAGCGTTTTAACTTATGTCGGTAAAAGGCTTGAATAGGGATTTTCAAATATGACCTTTAACATTTGCGATCGCAAGTTAAAGATACTTGAATATTCCGGATGAAATATTTAAGTTTTCAAACCTACTTGGAGGAGCGTTGGATTTGTATCTAACCTTTACTAGACAAAAGAGTGGATCATTCGGAAGAAAGCAAGATGATGATTAAGGGAATGTGTGAGTGAAGACTCTAGGAGCCTATTTTACAACCCGACATTTTTTTTTTTTTTAAGAAATTCTACGACTCTATTACTTTTTAATTTTGTGACGCGGAAGCCGAAGGAAAATATTTTAGTGTGAGAATATATATATATATATATATATATATATATATATATATATACCTAGATGCATAAGATATATAGATATAATCATGCAAGTTTATCTAAGCAGCATTAACACAATAATCAACAAGATTAATGTGTAAGACTATATGACATTTAAATATTAATTGCCATACATTAAACTAACATAGTGTAGGTGTACAATTATCACGTAAAGTCATGTAAAATGGACGCATACAAACAGTGTTAATTTTAATATGCAATCATCATGTAAAAACATGTTAGTATTAGCATTAGGAGCATGTGTATTTTAGATAAACTAAGGAATATTTTATCTAAATTGCTAGAAAAAGGCAAATGCTTTTACAACAAACATGCATTCAATAGTTAAGCAAATAAACATTGAGCATTAAGATAAAATGAAAGCATTATAATTGCATAATTGAGAGCACGTTTATCATCATGAAACATCAAAGCACAATTGATGTTTAAGATGCAAGTAGTCTAGATTGAATAAGAAGAAACCTAATGTCTACTTGCTTAGTGTACACTCCTAATGAGATACAAAGTTTATCGATGTAAACTATCATTAAGCATATTTAGAAGGAGTCATTTAATCAAATTAGAGAATGAATATGAGACAATTATTAGTGGTGCTCAATTTAGGCTAAACACGACCATTTTTATAGGTTATACCACGAACCCAACTTCACTCTTAGAAGCAATTCAACCGTTAGGTCAAATTGAATTTATAGTGCAATAGATTCTCCAGTAGTCATTCTTATGTTAGATAAAATAGAATTCCTATATTTGCCTAATGAAGTGTAGCAAAGATAAAATTTGTATTATCTTATCATACAAGCCTACTATGACTAACTAATGCTTCTTAAATTTCTGGTCACATAATCCTTAATCAAGATGTGTGAATACTAAGGTTGTATGATATAGAGAACAAGCAAGTTGTTGTGCTATAAGAAAGATGAGATCATCTAGGGACCTAGGAGTGTGTATGTTAAAGTGACAATGTGTAATGTCTTATATTGAGAGTGTTTCAAAGAATGCACCTTTGCATGTCTTTTATGAAAGAAATCCAATTAAGGTTATTTACCTCAATAGATCTTGTGTTTGTTTCTTTGTAGAAATAATGATGATTAACTAAAGTTTAGTTACATCTATGTTAGACTTTTAAGCAAGAGATTGACAAGAGGAAGATGTTTAAATCTAATGCCATAGGGCGGATCTACCTAAACCGAAGATGAATTTAGGACGAAGGATCCATCGATCCGTGGAAGTGCCAAATTTGGGCAAGGATCATTTTTTTATTTGGGAGATGGTGTTGACATTAGGTTATTAGGAGAAGCTTATATAAGTTATAAGAGTTCTCAATTTGAGTTTTCGGAAATGACATCCAAGTCTTGCTCATCAAGTTGGAGTACTTATGAGTTTCCTGATGGAAATTTATAAGTCGTCAATCCTACTCAGAGTGTGTTAAGTTTAGCATGTATAATTTGACCATAGCTAATAACACAACATTTGAACACTTTAGACTCAATGAAACATCTTCATTGCAAGTGTGAATTGCAATTCGATGACTAATCTTGTTGTCTTGCAATCGACTTCGTGATTTCATATAATAACCGAGGATGGTTAAACATGTAGACACGGAAAAATATCTTTGGTCATTTGATTGATATTTTCGTGATCTAGATAAATCCTAGTCTCGATTTCATGTTGTAACACCCCCAAATTGGGTCGCAGCGGAATGATGTGTATCCGGGAGCGTTACATTACAGATCAATAGCACAAGATATGAGAACGACCTCAAAAAGAGTCATTTAAAATACGATACATTGGATTTATTAAAATCGTTTGATACAAAGCACGGAGGCTTAAGTAGTTCAACATTTGAAAAATTATGATTCTAGATTCATAAAACAATCGTCCTGTAAAATATAATGACTCCACAATCTTTTCGCATGACGACCAAAAGACCTATCCCAAGGTATCATGTGCACCTCGTGCTTCATTGATGAGAAAAATGCTTTCAAACGTCAAACATAAAGTTGGTAAATTCATAGGTTTATGTAAATGAAATGTAGGACCGTAAGATTTTCAAGTGTATGATAATGCAACATATGCAAACATCACAAATGTGATTACGTTTCCCTAAGATCATGACACCGAAGCTCGACATGTATGAATGCAATATAAATATTTCCACATTGCCCGTGATGATGTTCTACCCGAAACATCCGAATCGACATGATATAATCCGTTGGTTCACTCAGTCGACACCAGTGAGAGATACTCACCCGGTTGGGGATGTCAACCCAATAGATCTATTTATAACATTCCGCGCTCACACAAAAGTAATTGACAGTTAATGGGATATAGGGGCTCAAAGGATTATCGCTACCTTAGGCAAACACGTTGAATCATGATAAATTGTACATTACGGTCCAATAATTTGTAAAACAAAGCATTGGTTTCTCAACCCAATAAGATATAAAAACATTTATCCAAAACGAGGGTAAAATAGTGGGGCTATGAACTAACATTGAGTATTGATGATATCTCCGAAGCAATAAGTCCCCAGAGGCACCCGGGAAAAACGCTGCAAATAGACACTCTTTTCCGCAAACTATGAATGAATAATAATTTCGCTCCAATGAACGGAAAATAATAAATTAAATACTTTCCATCTTGTTCCCTAGTGTGTGCTTGTTTTATTGTTAAAATATGTTATTTGAAAATAATTCCTTGTTTTAAATGGTTAACTTTATCGCGTCAACGCGACAAAATATAAATATTAATTTACGGGACTTGACAAAATTTGTGAAACTGGCTTCTTATACTTAAATTCATTAGTTGAGGTCAGCCCATGGTTTGGGTCTCTAGCATGTTAATTAAATTTGTCGAAATGTTAACGTTTTACTTGTGAGTTTAATTATATTTCTACTAAGTTTTTAACATGAGTCGTTCTAGAGTTTTTGGACTAGCTTTATTAAGTTCGTTTGTTATCAACTAATGAAAGTAAAGTTTTATTTTTAAAACTTAGCCGTGAAAACCTACAACTTTCGTTAAGTAAGGTTTAGTCAAAAAGTCGTTTAGGTTGTTGAAAATGAGTCCGAAAACGTGTAGCTCACGTGCTGGCAGCTTTTATACTGAGAAATAAATGAGGCTATTTTAGTTGTTATTGCATGTGTGTGTAACGGATTTTTAGAGATCCATTGCGGCTTGTTACTCCACTATGGACGAAAATAAAAACGTCTTTGGAAAATAGGCCAGGAGCATTCGAGTTATCTTTTATAGGTTTTAGGGCAGAGGTTGATACGGAGGGTCAAAATGAGGCTACAGTAGAGGGTGTCGAGCTCAGTTACTAATGGCGTGCAGCAGTTCCTAACTGCAGTAATGCGGCAGCAGTACTAACTTTGGGCATTCGTTGGGAGTTCATTTCTCAACCATTTCTCCTGGTTCGAGTTGCTAAATACAACATGGTATGTTGTCTATAAAACGCCCCACTTGCTCTCTCTATGTCCTAGCCTAAATGGGTTAAACAAGGCTCAAAGTCAGTCCAGTGGGTTTGCGTTTCAAAAGGGTAATTAACAGACTCACACCCTGAACTTTGAAACCTTGTAACTATTTATTTACATGACGAATCTTGATGGTTCCAAGGGCAAAACGATCACGACCTGTCCTATTTTTGAAAGTAGCTAATTCGTTCTTATATACTTCATGTTTAAGGGACGGGTGAGTTGCTTAAAGTTACTACACGCATGGACTAACAATATGACGTAGCCCAGGTAGTTTTGTTTATAATCTCTAATAACGAGGCCCTAGCCACACACGTCTTGAAACATCTTAAACCTAAACACTCTAACACTATTCCCATATTTCTTTTTTCAAACACGTTTTATGGGATTTAGCTATCCTTTCGAACTACATCAGAATAGTGGCAAACAAAATGTATTTTACTTCTAACAGGTTTTCAAGCACAAAAACTATGGACAAGCATTAAAATCAAGATGATTATAAGAGATGAGTTACTCACGAACGCGAAGGAGAGTGTGCCTGAAATTTCCACACAAAACCCCAATTGATTGCTAATACTACGTGACTCTAAACCATAATTTTCCACCACTGCTTGCCCTTCTTATGACCCCGTACCACTTCTCTCTGCTGTCTTAATGATCGAACCCTAGGAGTGGGACACTCAAGAATCTTGTTAGGGTTAGGGTTTTGTGTATGACTAGGGTATAAAGTGGCGTGGGTTTTGTTTGGGTTATGTGTAGGTGTCGAACCAAAATGCCAAGCAAACACTAAGTGAGATGATGAGGTGTGATAATGAGGGTGTTGTTGTTCCTTCTGTGTTTGTAAAATAACAGCTGCAAGTCTTCTTATATTCATAAAATAAAATGCAGGCATAGTGTTTAACTTTGAAGTCACTGATCAGCTCTGACTACACCTTAAAATATATATAATATAATGAAATATAAAATATATAGTAAGAATAGTCTAAAAGCATAATCAATGATACCGAGAAGTAGTATAGAGCTTTCCCGGGTCGTAAATCCCCAACGAGGCTGGAATGGTAAATCGATACGATCGAAGATTGGGGTTTGAAGGAAGGAATGAGGTTTGGGTAGTGAAAAGTCAAATTAAACAAGTAAACGAAATAAAACGTTTTAAGAAAATCTAGAAAATTATGAAAATTAAACTAGGAAACCGAAGGGCCCGAATCCCGAACAAAAGGGGGGGAAAACCTAAATCTTTAAAAATAAGCCTACGAAGGAATTTCGCTTCTAAACTACTCTATGGGACCAACTAACGAAGAATGGAAAAAGACTTAGACGAAAACGGTAGTTCGTTTTGACCTCCATAAAAAAACGCGTAAAACAAAAACCCGTTACCGGACCGTTCTCTTTTAAAGGATGAAAAGTTATAAAAATGACTCTACGAAAAATTTTATATTTTTCCTTACAAACAAAATGGTAAAAGAAAATTTATCTAAAAAAAGCAAAATATTTTTTTTGATATTTTTGTATTTTTTATGAATTAAATAAACTTTTTAACTTAATTTAATTATAAAAAAAAAAATATTAAACGATATCAAAAAATTCTGGAAAAACTTTACACAAGTAACTTTTACACTATAAGGGATCCTACGATAAATAAGAACAACACAAAAAGCTTATACAATAAGCCCCGAAATAAGCTTACACAGGCTTATGGGTTATTGAGGTCAAAATGACCTGAAATATTATTGCCCTTGAGTTCTTTAACGAAAAAGACCCAAGGCGCATGTGGTTAAAGTGTGAGGTTGTAAAGGAGGGGATGTCATCGAGGGGTCTGGTTCGAGTCTGGCTCACCGGGTCCTTGTTTCCCTTCTCTTTTTATTTTTGCACAACTTATAGGGCTAGGAAAATTTGTAATTAACCTAAACCTAAGGGTAGGCGGGCTAACTTTATTAAATTTACACTATAGTTCAAACGTGTATACCTGCACTGATGGGAAGAGTTACAATACAAACCCTACGCTTTTAGTTATTTTTGCTTATTGGAAAATGATTTTCAGCACAATAAAAACTTAAACATGAAAGTTGTTTAAAACAGCTTATTCTCTACATACATTACAAAAGGACTTTCAATCTTTTTGTCTCAAATGAATTAAGCTTAAAATAAGCTTGAAGTTTGACAGCAAGCTAAAAATGGCTTAATAGCAAATTTTTCTACAGTCTTTTTGCTACTTATGGTCGAATAGCTAGATAAGGGGGACTAAATTAAGCTGAGATGGGCTAATCTCAACACTAAATAAGCTTAAAAGTCTAAAGGTCTAAGGCCCAATAAGCTGTGGGAGCTTATTTAGCAGAAACAAGCTTAATGAAAGCTTATTTTCAGAGGCTAAAATGTTAAAGTAGGCCAATAAGCCTAGAAGAAAAAAGGAAATAAGCAAACTAAACTATCTAACTTAACCTAAAAGGTACTAGGACACACTTTGAGCTTATGGGATAAGCTCAATAAGCTAAAATCAAAAATTAAGCAATCCTTATGCCTAAGTTAAACTGAAAACAGCCAAGAGGCAAGATTGGGCTTAAAAACAAGCCATACCCAAATAACGTCTTATCAAGGGCTGAGACTTGGAGAACTTTTACTAGTGCTTATTAAGCTCCTCTTAAGATAAGCCAAATTACTTGGGCTTAAGTTGGCTTAATGGCTTCGAGAACAATACGCTAAAGTTCCCCCTTTGCACCAGGGGAGCTTTAAGGCAAGACTCAAGGGCTTATTTGACAGCTTATTTTAAGCTGTCAAATAAGCTCTAAAAGCAAAAATAAGCTCAAACAGATTAAGTGCTATAGCCAAGGGGCTTGTGCACCAATTTTGAGCTTTGGAAAACCATTTTTACTTGCTTATTTTTGGAAGTGAAAAAGGACTTTTGGTTTTTTTACAAACTGTGACAGAAAATGTTTGGGTGAATTTGACTCACAAAGTCAAAAGAACAAAGGTCTTGGACACCCCTTTTTTTTGACACTAAAGACACACTCTTTTTGTGCTTAAACTCAAACCACAAGTGCTTAATCAAATAAGCACTTGTGGGTTACTTAAAAACCTCACAGTTTTGAACATGATTTTGAAAACCTTAGAAAACTATTTTGAAACAAAAAAACTTTCTCAAACCAGCTTAAAATAGGTTAAGAACTTAAGCTAAAGTCTACCGCCAAATCTTAACCCATGCAAAAAGCCTTTTTGACCCGTTTTGGCCTTGTGCCAAACACCCCTTTATTTAAAACTGCCAAACCAAAATAGGTTTAAAATCCATTTTTAAACTAAAACTTTAAAAACCTTTTATCTACTTCTACTTATTTTGACCTATTTAGACTATTTTAAAACTAAAAGTCCTAGCTTATTAAGAAAAATAAGCTAGTTTCTCTACTAGCTTATTACTAATACTTATGACAGTTTTGAAAGATAAGCTAATTTAACACAAAATTATGCAATAAAAACTTACAACAGCCAAATAACAACTCTAAACTAATGTGTTTACAAAGATTAAAAAGCAAATAAGCTAAGGTTTAAGCTAAAAATTAAGCTAAATGAACATAGAGAAGTGGAACCTTGGAATTTTTGTTGCCTCAGAACCAAGGCCACTCTTTCTGAGTGAGTGGCCTAAGAAACCTGTCCTAATGGCCCCTTAGCCTCTAAAATTGAGCTTAAAAGCTCAATAAGCTCTTGGGAGCTTATTACCTCAAATAGCTTCCAAAATACACTCACTTGAACTTTTATGAATTGAATTCAAATTAAAATAGTATTAAAAGGCTTATAACAAGTTTTAAGCTAAATTAGAGCTTATTAGCAAGAATAAGCTCTAATGAGCTTATTGAGAGCTTATTGAGTAAAAAGAGCTTCATTTTTCATTAAAACTTAGAATTACAATTGCATAAAAGACATTAACTTGAAAACACTTTAAACTACAATAAAAACTTAACTAAAAAGTGAATTAAAACTTAATAAAACTGAATATGACTTAATATGTTTGCCCAAGGGCCTTACAGGCTTTTTATAGCCGAAAATTTCACAACTAGGTTCTTCCTTTTTCTTTCTTCTTGTTGTGTTTGTTTTGTGACACCACCAAACACAGGTCACTCTGTGTTTGTTTTGTGAGAGTGTTATTAAGCCTCTAATCGTGGCCCTCAATCTTCAAAATTCAATCTTAGACGTGAAATGGGTATTGGGGAATGTTGGGATTTGCCAAGTTGGCACCTTGTACTGGGAAGGAAAGGTGGTGGAGGAGGGGGAAAATGAATATCCAAGGTGGGGGTGAAGGTTCATGGGGTAAAAACGGGTTAAACAACCCGTGAGTTGTTTGGGAGGGAAAAACGAGCGGGAAAAGAGGTTGTGGGTGTATAACAGAGTGTGGGTTTGGGAGTTTGGCAAAAATGGTCCCTAAGGGTTACTTGGTTTATTTCACAGTTGGTCCTTGTGGTTATATAACTTTTGGGGACTTGGCAAAACAAGTCCCCAAGAGTTATATAACTCTTTTCACCCACAGTCCTTGTGGTGTACAAGTTAGGGGGGTTGGCAGGTTTGCCCCCCCACTTGTCACTTTGAGCAAATTGCAAAATCAGCCCTTGTCTTTCCTTTTCCTCTTTTCTTCTTTATATATAAGTTTAGGGTTTGGCAATTTCAGCCCCTAAGCTTATATTTCTTGAACTTTGGCCCCGGGGTTGACTTGGGTTGACTTTGACTTTGACCAGTTGACTTTTCTGTTGACTTGATTGACTTTCCGGCTTTGATTTGGCTTTGTTTTTCACAGTCTTTTCCATTCCGAGTCCAGTTTTGTCGTTTTGGCTTTGTTTTTCGTCCTTTTCTTGGTTATCCGTTCCTGCACAATACAATTAGCAAAACAAGCGTATATTTGGCATTTTAAGTCCGTTTTTGGTTATTTTAGCTCGTTTTTAAAGGTAAAAGGTATGTGTAATTAAGCACATACCAAAATCCCCCATACTAAGGTATTGCCGTGTCCTCACGCAATGCTATGAAGTAAGCATTTACGAAAACTAAGAATCTCAATCCCCCTCGACTAATAACTTTGAAAAGTAGCAAAGTGTTCGTCAAGGGAAACTAAAGAATCAAAAGCTTCGACAAGTCCCGTTTTCACCATTTTTTATTTGTACACTAACTATCCCTAATATTTTTGGATTTTTCTTTTTCTTTTCTCGACTACCTGTTTGACTTCCTTTATTATAACAACATTGGGATCATAGAATGAGAAACGACCATAGAATAATCTACGGATGTCCTGACGGATAAATTCATCGTCCCCGATTTTTCACTAGTTCCAAACCAAGCAATTAAACAAGATCATTTGTCAATATAAGTCTAAATGCTAAGCACTCATACTTATGACTTGTGAACTTTTAACTCCCAACATGAATATATGGTTTAAATGTGTGTACTCATTTCAACTCAACCATAGATCAACTTATTTTCATAGTCGTGATTCAAGATGAATCATGACTCAAAGCAACAATCTTATCAGGACCTTGTAACTTGATTTTAAAGAACGAGATTTGAACTGTAGAACTTTGCAACATTTTCATCATTATAATCATAAGTTCTTAAAGCTAGGAATGCGTTGTTTAGTTTGAACACCTACCTAGGCCTCGCTCCCTGGTAAGATATCACAACCAACGACCGATGTTCTTAGTTTGAAAACCCACCCCGTTTGAAAACCCGCCCCCGTTGCTAGGCGTAGTGGGAAATCACCTCAACACCTTCTTCTAATATGGCTTAGAGGATAAGTGACTTAGTTTGAACCCTCACCTAGACCTCGCTTCCTGGTGAGATATCACAACACACCAAATCCCTAGAAGTAAAGATGTCCTAGTTTGAACCCCCACCTCGTGGTTAGCGGAGTGGGATATCACGACACAACTATGACTTGTTCCGATATATCAATGTATGCTTCATTGCAAAATTTCAATATTCAAGCATTTTGCCATTCATACTTCATTCATGCTTCTTTGGCATTTATAACTTTCGTAATTATCTAAGAGCAGAAAAATCTCGTTTTAAGACTCAAGTTACAAATATGAAGTTATTTCTAAAACATCGGATTGACTTAGTTTGAATTGAGCGGGAATTGAGCACGTATATTAGTGATGAATAGAGCTTAATGGAGAAAAAGCACAAGTTACTCATAAAAGTATTAGTAGAATCTTGCTTAGCACATAAACTTATATTTAACTCTAACACTCTATGTTCTTAACCTATTATTAATAAATTCGAAGCAAATCGAATACGTGAAAGCTTAGCCTACCAAGCGGCAAGTTTGAGGAACTAGCTAGGGCTCAACACGCCCAATCGAGTCAAAAATTATTCTCATTCTACCCATTAGGAAAGTCAAAACTGTGACAAAACACTTATTTTATTTTTGAAATTTTTTAAAGTTTTCAATTTTATTGGTATAGTTTAACCCCCGCAAAAATTTTGGTGGTACAAAACGGGATTGGCCGTGATAACAATGTACTGCAGGCAACAATCAAATCGAAGATCCCCCCATACTAGAACTAAACATCGTCCTCGATGTTTTGAAAGGGGTACCTACGTAAATCTAAGGCCGTTTATTAAGTGTGCCAAAAGATAAAACGTTAGTCGATTAGATTTGGATACTGTGATTCCCAAAATGAAGCTGAGGATGTGAAACTCTTGTAGATGAGAGTCTTCACATTCCTGGGAAATCCTGGACATACAACACAAAGCACACAAAACATGGACAAAACACGGGTAATGGAAAATGTAAGCCTCCTCACACAAAAACACTTATTTATTACTACTACTGATAAGCATGGGGTGCCTCCCACGAAGCGCTGATTTAGGTTATCCGACGCTTGACCCGTCCCCTGAATTTATGGCCATGGGAATGTCTGGAGGCCCGGGACAAACCCGGTTGGTATGTCCCCTCCAAAATAGTGGTTTTATACGATGACCATTCCCTTTAAGAGTTGGGCCCGGAGTCCTGAGATAACTCGACTCGGTGCATAAGGAAAAACCTGGACAACGGTGAATGGTCCCGGACCAACGGAATTCATTTTGCCCTAGAAAATCATCAGTCATAGAGTTGAAGAGAGAACACGATCACCCAAACGTTGAAAACGTCGGTTTGATCTTAGCATCGGTATCCTCTTGGTTTTTACTCTTTATAGATCAAAGATTTTCGTAGGCTTTGATACACGAAGTTCATAGTAAGTTCAATGAGTTTGAACTTTCCTGTGATCACCCGCAGTTTGAACATCAAAATTATGTATGCTTGAAGCCCAGTAGCTTTTGTGCTCGACTCGATGGTAGATGACGTTTTGATGCCTTCCCGTACACTAACTTATATAGGAGTGCACCCTATGGGTGTTTGATAAACTTGGCGGAAGCCCATAGAGCATCATGCAGTTGTTCGACCCAAGAGCACGATTTCTCCCACGTTCTCACAAGAATACCTTTAAACCACAGTTTGACACTCGACTTGCCCACTTGTTTGTGGGTGATACCGTGTGAGAGACGATGATGACTCCATACTTAAGCATTATACCTTTGTAAATTGGTCATTGCAAAAGGTGGTGTTCCCGATCACTTATGATAGCTCGGGCCCAAATCGAGAAAAGAGAGTTTTTTATAAAATATGCCAAACAACGCGGCGTCATTGGTGTGGAGCGCTTTTTGCTTCAACCCATTTTGACAAGTAGTCAACAGACCACTAGTATGTACTTATTTTCCACTTTAGACGGGAAGGCCCCAAAAATCAATGCCCCAATATCAAAGATTTCGCAAAACTTGGATAGAGTTTTGGTGCATCTCCTCACGTTGTGAAATATTTTTCCTTGACGTTGACAAATGTCACAACGGGTGACTAAGTCGTGGGCATCCTTGAAGATGGTGGGCCAATAAAAACCTGAGTCAAAGATCTTTCTTGTGAGTAATTGGTACCCGAAGACCTTTCTTGCTGTGTAATTGGCACCATAGTGTCCCCTAGTGGGTCCACTGTGGCAAGCTTTGAGAATGTCTAAAGCTTCTTGCCCAGAAACACAACGTCTTATCACCTGATCAGCACAGATCTTAAACAGGAAGGGATCATCCCAGAAATAATGTTTGACATCCTTGAAGAATTTATTTTTTTGTTGGGATGTCATTCCCTTGATAACGAATTTCCCCGCATGGTAGTTTGCAAAATCTGCAAACCATGGGGTACTTTGATCTTGAAGAGCAACAGAACCAAGAGTTTCGAGAGGAAATGCTTCATTGATTTCTTTGTTCTCGAGTTTGTCTTGATGAGGATTTTCAAGTCTGGACAGATGATCGGCGGCGAGATTCTCAGCTCCTTTTTTGTCTCGAATTTCAATATCAAATTCTTGGAGCAATAGGATCCACCGCATGAGTCTTGCCTTAGCATCCTTCTTGGCAAAGAGATACTTGATGGCAGAATGGTCAGTATACACTATGCTTTTGGACATAACAAGATATGACCGGAATTTCTCAAAGGCATACACTACGGCAAGTAATTCCTTTTCGGTAGTAGTGTAGTGAGTTTGAGCCTCGTTCATAGTCTTGCTAGCATAGTGTATAGGTTGGAAATGCTTGTTTTTTCTTTGCCCGAGGACTGCCCCAATTGCGAAGTCGCTAGCATCGCACATCAGTTCAAAGGGCAAGTCCCAGTCGGGAGCAATTAAGATCGGAGCCTCAGTCAATTTTCTTTTGAGTGTATTAAAGGAATCGATACACTCTTCAGAGAAGAAAAATGGAGTCTCTTTTTCAAGCAAATGAGTCATAGGACGGGCAATTTTTGAGAAGTCCTGAATGAATCGTCGGTAAAAACCGGCGTGCCCAAGGAAACTACGGACACCTTTGACAGAAGTCGGATGAGGGAGTTTAGCTATTACTTCGACTTTAGCTCTATCAACCTCAAGTCCCGACTTAGAAATTTTGTGTCCGAGAACAATGCCTTCCTTCACCATAAAATGGCTCTTCTCCCAGTTTAAAGACAAATTGGTGTCTTCACACCGCTTCAACATCTTTTCCAAATGGGTTAGGCACGTAGAAAAAGAGTCTCCAAAGACCAAAAAGTCATCCATAAATACTTCCATCGTTTTTTCAATCATATCGTGGAAGATTGCCATCATACATCTTTGGAACGTGCCAGGAGCATTGCATAGCCCAAAAGGCATGCGACGATAGGCGAAAGTTCCGTATGGGCAAGTAAAGGTTGTCTTTGATCTTTTGGGTCAATTGGGTCTGAAATAAACCGAGAAGCCATCGAGGATACATAGATTTGGTTTCCTGCTAGTCTTTCGAGCATTTGGTCCATGAAGGGCAATGGGAAGTGATCTTTTCGGGTGGCTTCATTTAGCTTTCTGTAATCAATACATACTCGCCATCCCGTGACCAATCGAGTAGGAATCAGTTCATTCTCATCATTTGTGATGACGGTTATGCCTCCTTTTTTAGGTACACAGTGTACCGGGCTTACCAAGGGATGTCGAGGATGGGGTATATCAATCCAAGCATCAAGAGTTTTTCAACCTCATTCTTGATAACGTCGTGGATTTTTGGGTTACAATTCTTGACTTATGCACTGATGGTTCTAGTCCCATATTCCTTTAGAATTTGTGAGTTACAAAATTCTGGGTTAACACCCTTATATCGGAGAGTTTCCAATCGATGGCTCGCTTGTGGGACTTGAGAACCTTGAGAAGAGCTGCCTTTTCCTCATCTTTTAAGTCTTTAGCAATTATGACAGGCAACTTGTCGTCACCTTCTAAAAATGCGTATTCAAGATGGGGTGGCAGTTCCTTGAGTTCAACCTCGGGAGGTTCATCAAAGAAGATTCATTGTTTTTTCTTCACAGAGGTTTTTTTTTTCTTTTTATTCGGAGTTCTTTCCTAAACTCCAGGCAGATATTGTTCTTGATTTGGGAGGGGGGGGGGTGGTGGTTCACTGTTCAAAATTGCTTCTAGAAGCAGGATGTCCCCCTCAGGATCCTGATAAGTTGGATCAACTTCAGATTGGGAGTTGGATCATCTTCAGGCAAGAACGAAATCTGCTTCTTCAATTAAAAGAAAATACTGTCCCAAAGGAGTGAGATTGGAGAGCAGTACAGAAACATTAGGCGCAAAAATATGTGAGTGGGATCTGCCACTCGTGATCACGTTTGAAAATCCTAGGACCTCTTGAGAATACTCATCACAAGCCATATCAATGACGTCGATTTTGTTCACCGTCATATGGTTGTAATCAGCTGTGTATCTTGAAGTTTGGTCCAGATTGAATGTGATGGCCTCCTTGCCAACACGAAGGGTAATCTCACCTTCATAAACATCTATCAAAGCATGACTGGTTTTCAAGAAACATCGCCCGAGAATTAAAGGTACTCGGGGGTCTGGTTCAAAATCAACAACTACGAAGTCAGCTGGAAATTGGAATTTTCCCACATTTACAAAGACATCTTCAGCGATACCGATCGGTTTAGTGATCGAACGGTCAGCTAGTTCTAGTGTCATGCAAGTCGGGGTCAATTCAGGAAGAGATAGATTGTTCCATACAGAATAAGGCATGAGATTAATGCTCGCACCAAGATCGGCCAATGCGTTGCATGTAGTAATCCCTGTAAATTCACATGGAATCAGAAATCGGCCAGGGTCTCCAAGTTTCTTTGGTAACTTGTTGAGGATGACCGCTGAACAGTTCTCATTCAAAGGAGTTCTTGCCAATTCGCTCAATTTTTCTTTGTTTCCAATTAAGGTTTTTAAAGTCGAAGCAAATTTAGGCATGAGCATCAAGGCATCGGTAAAGCTAATCTCGAAACTTAAATCTTCCTTTTCTAAGATTTCATTGAATTTATGATTTGGTCGTTAGCTTTTTCCTTGCGCTTTTCATCATTTCTTCTTGATGGAAATGGAATTGATGCTTTAGGAATTGGAGTAACAACAGGAGCAACATTGGGCTCAGGATTTGGATTAAGAGACTGAATTTGAACAACAGGAGGTTGGACGTCTTCGGGGGGTGTTCCGTTATTAGAGGAGGAAATCGTGTCTTTGTCACATCCGGCGTCATGATTAACTGCTTTCGGTCCTTGGATGGTAACACCACTTCGGGTAGTGATACCTTTTAAATCTTCCTTTGGGTTGGTAACAGTGTTGCCAGGAAGAGTTCCAGAACCGGAAGTAGAAGCTGTATTAGTAGTAACAAATTTTGAAAGCATGTCAGTCAAATTTGCCATTTGGGATTGCAGGTTTTGACCTTGGTTTTGCATGTTTCTCAACACTGCATCATTGGCTGTGACATATCTTTCAAAATCTGTTTTTGACACACCGTGTGTCTGAGGAGCAGGTCCTTGATGAGCTACTGGTTGATTGACCGGAGGTCGATAAATCTGACCTTGGTTGAAATTGTTTCCTCTGTTTTGATTGAAGTTATTTCCTCGATTGAAATTGTTTTGACTATTTGCATGAGGATTCTGAATGGGAGGAAAACCAGGTGGTCGAATTTGATTTGAGACCATCGGAGGTCGATAACCAGAATTAGCTTGGTTGAAATTGGCCGCAAGCGAGGCCTGGGGACAACATACTCTTGGATATTGTCATGGTAAATGTTGCTACTAGTGGCTGGACAGTTTGTAAGAATGAACCTCCCCCCACAGTTACACAACTTTGTTCAACCGCTTTTATGGGGGCGAAAGGCTGGGGTTTTGGTTCTTTCTGTCGAGATTAATGCCCGTACCTTGTCTTTGAGTTCAGCAACATCAGATGAGACTGATTGGGTGGGAAGAGCTTTGGTTTATCATTTTAGCTATAACCGGCTTTGTTTTCTTGGTTGACGTACATTAGACTTGCTCTCGATGATTTTTAAAAACATTCTCGAGGATTTAAAGTTTGTCTAAGAATGTTAACACCGGCTTGCAGAGTTCAATGAATCTTGATCAATTGAGTTTAGGGCATTATAGAATGTATCGAGGTGTGCAATTTCTGTAAAACCCTTGTGAGGGCATCCCCGTAAAAGATCATTGAAACGATCCATTCCTATAAATGTCTCATCAATTTTTGCTGTAATCTCGTGATTTCATTTCTGAGATTTGTCGTTTTAGAGGGGAGAAACGAAACGGAAGAATTTGTTAATAAATTCGAAACAAGATCATCCAATGTTTCGATCGATCGGGGGGTTCTTTTCCAGCCATATCCGGGCGCCCCTTCGAGGGAAAAACGGGAAAAGGCAAAGCTTAACCGAAGTGTTTGGCACGTTCAAAATCCTTCATCGTAGATGTGATTCTTGTTGAAATAATCGGATGTTGAGCATGTGGGTCTACTTTATCATTTCCAATAAATTGATTGTTGTCGTGACAAGATTCCAGGAAGCCATGCTTGAATCTCAAAGTTATTCGCGATGATTTCTGGAATAAATATCTTATGTTCGTACCCATCGGTGGGGTGCTTTTTGCTTTTTTCGAGCAGTTGCGCAATAGTACGATTATAAGCCATCGGTACTATGGGTGGATTATAGGCTTCTCAAGATTGGACTGATTTCAACAGAAGTTTGTCCAGATTGTGGTTGTCGACGTTTACGGGCTTGAGAACGAGTGCGCATGCACAAAATAGAAATATAAAAAGAAAATTTACACTAAATTTTTTTTTTTGGTTTTTTTTATGATTTATTCACAATTGATTTTACCGGACAATGAGATAAGACAACTTCAACCAAATAATCTACTTACTTCACGGTAGCTCTCAAAAAGGTAAACGCACAGGTGAGCGGAGGAGTAGGAATAGCGCGAAGCTTATTTCTCCTTTCGGGTCGTAGTTCCTTGGAACAACCCTCCTTATACCCACTTTATAGTTTGTTTAACTTTCCAAGGTGAGCCGTACGTTGTAAGAGACACAAATGGCAAGTTTTTAAATCTTTTGTTCGAGTTGGGAACCAACAAGTTCACCGGAAGTTATTATGATAATACCTCAGTTGAGAATATTATATTTTGGTATTTTACCAATTTGTGAATTTTATTGATAATTAAAGACAATGTTTTTATCTTTTTGGTTTTTTTTTTTTTTAATGATAATTATACTAAAAGAAAATGAAAATATTTTTGTACCCTTTTTTTTTTTTTTTTTTATATATAATATTCACAGCTTCAAACACAAATGCCAAACGCAACGATAGACGGTTTCACAGCCTCCCCGGCAGCGGCGCCAAAAATTGGTTCTTGCAATATAGTATATATAAAATACTAGGCAAATCCAAACTCTTCACCCTTGACCAAGGTAAAAAGTCAAGACCTACCTAGAAATAAAATATATAAGAGAATCAATGATAAAAAGATTCCGGAAGTATGATTCCCGGGTCGTATGTCCCAACGAGGCTGCAATTGAAAGTTGATCTTGGTTTGATTGAGATTGAGTGAGAATGATTTTGATTGATTATAAGTCCTAACAACTACGGGAAGCAAAATTAGTTATAAGGAAACCCTAAATTACAATCTAATAGAACAAAACCTAAAACGGGCATGGAAAATGAGGGGAAAAACCTAAATTATGCAAAATTTTAACCCTATCAGCAGAAACGATGCACTATCAGCAGAAACGAGGGTCTACCAGCAGAAACGAGGCTCCAAAACGGCTGATTTTAAAAAATCGTTTTTAGCCAAAACTCAAAACACGAAAGTTGTCCGGGACATGTTTTTAAGCAACTTTAATAAAGGCACCTTATAAAAATAAGCACTCAATAAGCCCCAAAAAGCCAAATAAGCTGCTGATTGCAGAAAGTTAAGGTTTGGACTTACTTTTAGTAAATAAGCTGTAAAAAGCTCAAAATTAAACCAAAATGAAAAAGGAAAAGGGGGGGGGGAAAATGGGTTTTTATGGAAAAAAAAAAAAAAAATAACAGGGGCTTTTAAGTTCGCTTAATCTGTTCCAAAAAGCTTTTCAACCAAAAACAACTTAACTCAATATCAATTTGCATCAAATATTAGTAAACTCTAACTTTTTCTAATATAAGCCATAAATGATATTAAGCTAAAATCCTAATTAAGCAAACTGAAAAGTGTGCTTTTGGAATTAAGCTTACTATGTGTCTTTATTAAGCCCACTATTACTTTTTTTAAAATAATCCTTGGGAATAAGCACAATAAGCACAAATGACTAAACTACTATTTTTTTGATTTTACTGAAAATAAGCACTTTTGAGCTTAAAAATGAGCAAGCAATTGGATTCTTATGATGATATAAGCTAAAAACAGATTGAGATTTAAGCTCAATGAACAATAATTAAGACTCAAAAGATATTTTGAAACACCTCTAAATAAGCCAGAATGAGCTTATGAAAAAGCTAATTATCCATTTTTTTTAACTCTCATGCAGATTCTAATTAACTTTAATACACATGTGCACATTACAACAACACTTACCCCAATGCATGTAAACACTTAAAAAATAATTGCAACAAAGCTTTATATCTACTTTATGCTTAAACTAAAAATTAAGCACTCTACTAAGCAAAATTCATCAGGTTCACAAATAGCTAATATAAAACTTGGAAGTGAAATTCAACAATAAAACTTGATTAAACAGCTTATAAGACCTAAATATAGCTAAATGAAATTTATCAATGAACCACAAACCCATTAAAGAACCAAAATGACCCATTTTCAGCCTTGACCCAAACACCCCTTTAAGATTATGAAATCCATTTTTAAAACTAATTTTAAGAGATTTAGGCCAAAGCTTTTAAAGACAAATGATTATATGAACATATTACTGCTCTAATGAAACCATTTTCAAACATTAAATTAAGCACTTGATAAGCCTGAATAAGCAAATGGCAATTTTAGATAAAAAAATGACTTATTAAAAAATTATGTATAATAAATGATACAAAAGCTTAAAACCAAGGAAAATTAAGCCTATATTAACATTATTATGCAAGATAAGTACAGAAATTAATCCTATAATTTAGCTTTGCTACTGTGATACCCTTAAAGAAAGTGCTAGAATTAATTAGAGACTTTCTATGAACCTCTAGCTAAACAGAGGAACCAAATGGCTGCTATTAGCTCACTTATGCTTAATTAATAAGCTGGGGTTATGAGGCCTTTTGTTTTCCATTAAACCACTTCCAAAATGCTTTCCACATTTCATAAAGGCACAAGGTATATTCTGGTTATTTTTCGGGTTGGCTCGTAATTTAAACTTTGTTAACCACTTTTTTTAGCTCAAATTAATAGAGCTTAGTGGGGACTTTTCTTCAGACGGCTTATTGAGTAGCTTTAAAAATGCGTTAAGGTATGTAAATCTTGGATCACGGATTGCAAATACAAACTGATATCGTCTTTATTAATTGGCTTCATTTTTACAAAATTGCTGTAAGATATGTTTTTCTCTTTTATTTTTTACTTATATTTACTCAACTGCCTTAAATGGCGACACGTGAACATATTTATACAAAGATAAGGTTAAAAACAAGCTGAAGTCTTCTGTCTAACTTCATTGACTTTTTCTTTGTTGAGCTTGACTCGTGTTTGTTTGATGAGTATTAAAGCTTCCTTGTGCTAGTTTGTGAGTATTAACTCCACAATATTTCATGGTCCCTTAATTTCATTGTATTCTCTCTCTAACACTGGATCGATTGTTTATGTTTATTAATTTATACTTGTTTACGTGCTTAAGTATGCAACCTATTATTCAACTGGGTGTAGTCCTACATATTTAATGCGTTGCAACTTTGGTGTTGTTTGGGCGTTGGCTAAGAGTCCGAGATAGCTCTCCATATTGCAATTTATATATCTAGAATCATAGGATCACAAAGATTGACCTATCTTTGTCTTTAGTTTGGTGAGCTTAGTTGGACCAGCATGTGACCCTAGGATCAACGAGTACGTTCTTATTCCATTGGTAAGGACTCAGACAGTAGACTACTGGTATATAAAGAGCCGTTAAGCAGTAAGTGTGTAAAGTCTCCATGAGCTAAGGTTTAATAAGAACACCATTATTAATCTCCTTATATTATAATCAGCATATAAGATGCTTTATGCGGATGCATTTAATTGTGACAGAATTCTACGTGTTTAGGTTTCAGGAAGAAGTACCGCCTAAATCTAGGAATGATATGCCACCTCGAGATAAGCACTCGTTGCACTAAATAAACAAACATGCGTTTTATTAGATTATTCATGGTTGATATGTTTCCCTTACATTAGTGTTTGACCGCTCCTCTATTGTTTATTCATCTTCTTGTGCGTGTTTATTGCTTTACTTGTCATCAAAACCCTAGGTTAGATCACACAAACCGTGCTAGTCTCTCAGGCTAAACCCCCCCTATTATCATTAGCTTAGGTTTAACATAAATCAGATTAATTTAGTACTAATATAGATAACTAAATTACTGCCCATTAAATTTGTTTTAGGTTAAGTCGGCAAAATATAAGTTTAAAACTTGAACTATCATAAACTACAACCTCACAATGACACATCAAGTTTTTGGCGCCGCTGCCAGGGAGTGAAGTTGTTTAATTCTTGTTTTTGTTAGTATTTTAGTTTAGATTGAGTTTAGTTTAGATTAATTTGCATATTTGTGTGTGTTTGTTTTGTGTGTTTGATTTTTTTTACATTGTATATTTTGCATATTGTGTGTTTGTGTGTTTTTCTACATTGTTACAGTCTGCTATAACATTCTGAGTCGAATACTTGATACGGTGTATTCATCTTTCTGGATACGGCGTATAAAATTGTTCTAAACCAATACAGTGTATTTGACTCTAAGCATCAATATGACATATTCAGTTTACTGAATACGACGTATTTGTCTATTTGACCGTTTTCTTTCCTAGCTATTTTATTACAGGTTAAAATGGATGACCCCAACATTACTATGGAACAATATATTCAGCTTGAAGAAGAAAAAGCTCGCAGGCGTAGTAAGGTGTATAACTGGGAAACTACTACGTACGGTAAGATCTGGTGTGATGAAGACGTTCAAGAACCCAAATCTGTTGAAACTGAATTCCCAGTAATAGTCTTTAATGACGCGTTAACATCTGAAGTAACGCTCTCATGTGAACCCGCTGTAAGTCCTCTTAATGACAATCAAATTGACTTTAGAATATCGTTTGACGAATCCGACGATGAAGATTACACAGTGATTTATGACAAAAAATCATTTTCCTATAAAATAATTTCTGTCGACAATTTGAAAACGGATTCGGAAAATGAGAATAATAAAGTCAATATGCCTTCGTTTCCATCACCCGAGCCTACGGTCAGTTATTTTGATGATTTAGACTACTTTAAAGATTTTGAGAAAGAATTTCCAGCCATTGTTTACAATGATGCTCTAACGTCTAAATCCGATTTCTTAACTGAACCTATTGTAAGTCCTCAACATATCGATGAATCTAATTTGAAAAATGAAACATCATTGTCCGAATGTGATGAAGAGGAACAAAACGTTATATACTTTAATGATCTATTTCCTTTCAACGTAAATTATCCTGATGATTTAAGATCGGACAAGGACAATGATGATGATAAAATCGATATAATACATTCTTTGAGGGATCTATCTATTGAACCATTACCTGATGTAATAAAAATCGATGCACAAGGGTCAAATAAGCTTTCTGAAACAAGTCATGATACAACTAGTAAAATTTTCACTGCTAAAATTTTTATCAAGGAATTTAATGTTAATATCGTGACTTGGAATTATCTTAACAACGGGATGCCATTAATTTTTATCATTAAAAATTTATATGTGCCATTTGGCATCCCGTTCGACCCTAAGTTGTTTATTAAGGATGAGATTAAATTGAGGCAAGTCTAACTTAAAGACTTTTCTGTAAACAAAAGTGCTTGCCGGGAGACAACCCGGAATAATTTTCAATTTTCTTATCAAGTTTGTCTTCCCAGACTGTCTATACGGCGTATCCAAACCCCATGGATACGGATTATAAAATATCTGGACGTTATCCAGTCTTTATTTTTCTACACTTAAAACTTTTTCACCAGTTCAGTCGATACGGCGTATTCATTAAATGAATACAGCGTATTAGACGACTAACCAGTACTTAAATGAATACAACGTATTAGATGACTAACCAATACTTAGGATTATTTTCTACATGAATCAATACGGCGTATCCTACAGTATGGATACGGCGTATCGACTTCCTGTATAGTTTTTAGTTTTTTTGAGTCTAACCTACGAATACACGAAGATAGAATTGCACTTGTTTTTCTATACTGTATACAGGAACCTTATGAAGACGACGTTGGTGGAATATTTTCTAGAATCTAATGTGTGTTGCTAACACACATTCTTGCTCATGAAATCAACATGAAGAATCATTACCGCCAACTATAACAATAACTAAAATCCAAACCCCACAACCCCAACATACACAACCCCCCAAACCTCAGCAAACGTCCCAACAAAACCCCCCCCCCAAAAAAAAAAACACAAAAAAAAAACACTAACACACACCAAACACACACACCCCCCCCCCACACCCCCCACACCACAACTCACTCCACCCCCCCCCCCCCCACCCCCCCCCTCTCCCCCCCCCCACCCCCCCCCCCCTCCCCCCCCCCCCCCCCCCCCCCCCCCCCACCCACCCCCTCCAAAAAAACCCCCACAATACAATCCAAAAACAACCACACCCACCCCTCCAACCAACAACACACACCCCCCCCCCCCCCCCCCCCCCCCCCCCCCCCCCCCCCCCCCCCACCCCCCAACAACCCCCCCCCCCCCCCCCCCCCCCCCCCTCCCCCACCCCCCCACCCACCACCCCCCACCCCCCCAACAACCCCCCAAAAAAACAATCCCCCCCCCCCCCCCCCAACCAATAAAATTTAAATCAAAACCCCCCCCCCCCCCCCCCCGCCCCCCCCCCCCCCTCCCCCCCCCCCCCCCCCAATACTACATCCCCCTATATATCCCCCCCCCCCCCCCTCCACCTTATTTCTGACATACCCGCACACAATAACCCTTATTAGATATTATGAGGATTTAACCTTATCCGTTTCCAAATGTTTACCCAAATTCTACAAAATTATGAGTGTGTCAGTGATGTTGTAAAATTTAAAACTTGGCTTGGTATATCTATTCAAGACCACAATAATGAGTACTATGGTTTAGATGGAGTAACTTGTTTAAATTAGTAAATTTCTAGGATTACATCCAAAAAGCCTTTTCTTGTTGTTTTATGAACTCTACACTACAGCTGGTTAGTTAATTCCCGTATAAACCCTTAGTTTTACTCTTATCTTAAGAGTAATGATACCACCTAGAAAAAACCAATAGATCCTATATCCTTTTGGAATAACACACCAAATGTTTGTTTCGTTACGACCTTTACACATTAAGCCTGGTCCTGTTAGATTACAGTCCATTTTAAAGTAGCTAGTTGCTTAAAGTGTAAAGTATGTATTTCTTGAGTCTTGTGTCATTTTCTATCTTTGGTACGGTTGGGAAGAAATTTGCACATTACAAATGGGAATGTATAAAGTAAGTTAAAAAAACTCATGTATTTTTATAGTTTCCAACTACATTTATTGGGTTCTGCTCCGAAGAATTGAAGAATTATCGAGGAATTATCTGGAGTTTGAGATTATGATCTCGTGACGATTGTGAAATTACACCGAGTTTAGTTGATTAGTATATAAAAAATTTAAAAAAACAAAAAAATTAGAAAAATCGTAACAAAAAAAGAGGAGAAAAGTTTGAAGATAATCGTTTCGCAAAATCTTAGACCGAAGGAATTATATGAAGGATCGATTATTCGTTGATACGTCTTATAAGTCAACGATGTAAAGTTTTGTATAAAGTGGTAGATATCGCCACTTGTCTTGTAAAAGTATGTAAAGTATGGGATGAATGGGAAGTTGACCGTTACGGGAACGCCAACTTAGGTTGTTTTTTTATCAATGATCAAGATGTTTGTGTATATAGTTGTGTCTTTATCATGGTAACGGTCAGGAAAGTATCTAGCAACTTATGCCTTATTTGTTTGGACTTAATCTATTTGTTTTGTAATTTTTATTTAACAACAATTTATTTCCCTTTCCTAATGACTAACCTTAGGTTCTACTCGAATGAGGATGTGATCAAGTCATGCATGTCTATACTGTCGTTACGGCTATGTATGCGTGATTCAGCTGCCTTGTTAGTTTATTGCTTTTGGTGAAAGTTAGAAGATCCATACCCTATATCACTTTACTAGTCCTACTCTTTAGCTTATTCGAAGTGGGAGTGATCAGTCACATGTGTCTATCCCGTCGTTACGGGTGTGTATGTGTGGTATTTGTCACCCTCCTAGAATATTGGTATCGGTAAAGATTAGATAAAGTGATCAACCCTAAGCCTTAATATAAAACCTAATTTACCTTTATAAACTTGTTACTCCTTAGCTCTAGCGGTGGAGATGTGTATCCTTACCAAGCCTATGATAGAATACTCGTCACGACCGAGCAATTGAGCGAATTAGTTACATGTTACCACATAGATTAGTTGAGTGATTTGAGTGTTTTCATCTTCCCATTTCGTGAGGTGTTTGGTTGTGTACTAGTAATTGATCGAATAAATGCTTAACAGAAAAATCCTTTAGGAAACATTTTTATAAACTTCTAAAGACTACTTGAGGACAAGTAGGATTCAAGTGGGGGATATTTGATGACATCAAATAATGTCACTTTTATAGCATCATTTATCCCATGTAAATTACCCATTTTGTATAATCATTGCAAGAATTGTTACTTAATCCTTTATACTTGAGATTTGCAGTAATTATGGAGTACTTTGTGAAGATTAGCTAAAAGGCACGCGTTTTGGAGATTGAATGAAGAGTTCGAGAAAGTCTACTGATCTGACAGCAAATACGCCGTATTATTCTAGACCTATACAACGTATCCAAGACTTTGACGAATAAAAAGACCATTGCCTGACTTTGAAGAATACGCCGTATCCACATCAATGATACATCATATATAATACCTTGGTCAACGAAGATGAAGCAACTAGTTTTACCTTAATACGCCATATCCATCAAGGAAGATACGACGTATCTGTGCCTGCACGAAGATCAAAGACCTATACGCCGTATCTAAGGTTTATTATACACGAAGATTCTAAAAGATATCAAACGTGGTCCTTACTCCAATAAATCCCCAATACGCCGTATCCCACATCGCCCGATACGGCGTATCGACCTGTTTCCAGAATCTATAAATACAAAATCCTAAACTCAGTTTTAGGTATGCAAGTGAAGCCCTAATAAAAGAGCATAAAAGGTCAGAAAAGAGCCTCAAGATCATAGAAAAACTCTTGTAATCTTCGCGCAACCAAATACGCGTTCGGTTAAGGTTTCTTTTTTTTAATCGTTTATATATGAAACCATGTGTATTTTTACAATAACTATCGGCTGATACCTTTAGGTATCAGCCATGTTTATGAAGGTTTAATGTTTGGTTTGTTTATATCAATTGCTTAATTTATCGTTGATTGCTTGATTATGTTTATCAATTTATACTTGTTTACGTGCTTAAGTATGCGACCTGTCATTCAACTGGGTCTAGTCCTACATATTTAATGCGTTGCAATTTCGGTGTTGTTTGGGCGTAGGCTAAGAGTCCAGGATAGCTCTCCATATTGCAATTTATATATCTAGAATTATAGGATCACAAATATTGACCTATCTTTGCCTTTAGTTTGGTGAGCTTAGTTAGACCAGCATGTGACCTTGGGATCAACGAGTACGTTCTTATTCCATTGGTAAGGACTCGGACAATGGACTACTAGTATATAAAGAGTTGTTAAGCAGTAAGTGGGTAAAGTCTCTATGAGCTAGGGTTTAATAAGAACACATTATTAATCTCCTAAGATAGATTATAATCAGCAGATTGGATGCTTTATGCGGATGCGTTTAATGGTGACAGAATTCTACGTGTCTAGGTTTTAGGAAGAAGTACCGCCTAAATCTAGGAATGATATGTCGCCTCAAGATAAGCACTCATTGCACTAAATAAACAAATCTGCGTTTTATCGGATTATTCATGGATGATATGTTTCCCTTACATTAGTGTTTGACCGCTCCTCTATCGTTTGTTCATCTTCTTGTGTGTGTTTATTTCTTTACTTGTCATCAAAACCCTAGGTTAGATAACATAACTGTGCCAGTCTCTCAGGCTGAAACCCCCCTTTTATCATTAGCTTAGGTTTAACATAAATCAAATTAATTTAGTGCTAACATAGATAACTAAAATACTGATCGAATTAGGAATTAACGCTCTCGCTCTTAGTGGTCGACACCATACTTACTACGAAACTACTACTAACTGGGTACACTGCCCGTTAAAGTGTTGTTTTAGGTTAAGTCGGCAAAATATAAATTTAAAACTTGAACTATCATAAACTACAACCTCACAATGACACATCAACATTTATAACATCCGAGCATATCGTTTAGGATCTAATTAGGTATATTCATTTACCTTAGGTCTTGGGTGGAAAGGTGCACGTTCATTTGGGTTGCCTACTTACTGTGAATTTGCCGTGAAGTCGTCGTTTTTCTTAACTTTTGAGGTGAGTTTCTCATTGCCCCTCTTTTACCGTTTTTAGGATTTTGGATTGGAAAGTATGATGTGTCGTATTTAAATTACTATGCTCGTACTTTTAAGTATATAAACTTTTGAGCATACTTGAACTTGTTGAACTTGTTTTGAACTTATTGAACTTGTCTTTAACTTGTTGAACTTTGAAAACGTGTTGAACTTTGAACTTGGTATGTATGTTGTTTGAGGCTTGGAACCCGCCACTACTTTTAGCTCCCTATTCCTACTTTATCGGGATTGAGGCACTATTACTTATAAACAGTGTAACAACTCGCAATTTCAGGTCATTTTACGTCAATAATCTCTCAATTATTTATTTTGAGCTTTTACGCATTTACTTTTAATTTCAACCATTTAGTTAAATTGCGTAAACTAAAAAATCCACAATCAACGTAAACCGACATCAAACAAATAAATTTTTACGTTAAACAAGTGTTATATTATTTTTATGAAAATAATAATTAACTTTTCATATTTTATTTTTATACGTTACGTAAAACGTTTACGTTTCGCACTTTGAAAACCTTTTTGCATACATGTAAACCATTCTACATATCTACACTCAACCAAATACCCACAATTATACCCAATACCCAAAATTTTTATAATTTCTTACATATATACACATATATCCGGTTATATACAACCTCAACACAAGAATGATACAAAATTCAACTTCTAGAAGACCAAGTACATGTTACTAAACATTTCTGCATTTCCAAGAAACCTATCTTACACCTCTTACACCAACCATACTCCCCTCCTTCCCAATCACTCCAATCGTCACCCCTCCCCCTAAATCTCATGAATTTGTGTAAGGATTGTCCCTTAGATATTTCTAATATTTAAGAACCAATAAACTATCTAGACACTTCACTTTTCAAACTAGCAAAAATTCACAACTCTCTTTGTTAACCATCCTAGCTCACGGCTCAATAACAACTCCCAAAATAATTCATAGATTTCATTTTTATCAATATTTCAAGCATACAAGAGTGATTAAGGGTTTAATCTAAGGTGTTTCAAGAGGTTTACAAGATTAGGGTTTTGTTTTGGAAGCAAACGTTATACAAAAATAAGTTAGAGTTTTCTAGGTTTAGTGTGTTCATCATCTTCATTTTTTTCACTCAAGGTTCATACACAAAAACCCTACTATTTCATTTTGATTATTTACTTTATATACATCTTGTTTATATAGTTAAATCACCATCTAGTTTATTTTATAAAGTTTACAACAAGAAAACAATGTTTATACATAATCAAGTAAATATATGTTCATGGTAAAAATGTGTTAAAATTATGTTAGAATGCAAGAACACATTTTATTTGGTGTATTACAAGTGTTGGTTAAAATATATAATTTATTTGTTGAATTAATTGTTACAAATTTATTTATATAGTTTTATAAATAAATAATTGTTCTAGACATTTTATTGGACATATTGGAAGTAAATTAGAGGATTATAAATTAGAGGAATTTAATTATATAATTGATGTTGTAATGGACAAATTAAAGGACTTCAATAATTAAATATGATAAAAGTTTATAAAATAAAAAGTTATTTATATATATTCTGGACATAATGTATATTCTGTTGGGACACGAATTTTTATGCAAATTATAAACTTAATATTTAATAGTACGTCTCAAGACGATTCTGGGCAAATAAAGAACTCGAAAAACGGATGTAAAACAAAGAAGTTATGAATTTACAAGATACTAGTAACTATTTATATAAAAACTATGTTTTTATAAAACAATTTATATAAAATGTTTTGGCACAATTTTCTAGACAGTTTATAAACATAAAAATGTGATAGTACATCTTCATACGATTCCGAATATATAAGAAACGTGAAAAACGGAGTTATAACGAAAAAGATATGAAGTTTCAAAGATTTTCGATGCACTATTTATTTTGACAGCTTTATAAAAACTGTGAGAAAACTGTGAACTTTGAAATAGGTGTTTTTGAAGGCTTTCGGGTCTGATTCGGCTTAAGTATAAAACTAAAAACTTGTTCGAAACGATGTTTTACTTTATAAATCAAGTTTTCGAAACCTAAAACTGCATAAATTGTGAACTAGACATCAAAGAAACTAGATAACTTTTATATAAAATTTTCTGCACTTTTTATAAATTTATTGGTTGCTGTTAGAAATTTAAAATAAGGTTTTCGAGTGTTTTCGGGTCCGTTTGGACTATAAAAACCTTAAGAAATAATGTAGTAACACTTATATAATATTTATACATGTTTTTAACTCTATAGATATTATTTTACAAACTAATTAAACTATATATATAACATCATTTTATAGAAAATATAAATACTAAATCAAGCGAAATGATTTTAAATAATTTACTAACTTATAAGAAATTATTTCGGAGATACATACTTGGACATTAAATATCAAACGTGATTTAAACAATTGTTTCGATCTAAAAACAAAATTATTAGGTGGTGAACTTGATAATGTACATTGTTGTATTTATCTTAAATACATTACACTCATACGACCTATAATTAATTATATTACACTTCGGATCATACGTGACGCTTCACTCTATTGATTTTCTATAATCAATACATTTCACTTAAGGTGAGTTTATAGCCTACTTTACTTGTTTAACAACACTTTATAAATCTCGGGGTGAGATACATGCTTTGTTTTACATTTGGACGCAAGTACTCTGTTAAACATGTTACGAGTTGCCTAAGTAGCGATAACTCATTATGCCCACTATCATGAACTGTTAATTACATGGAGTAAGCGCATGTATTATAAATAGATCTATTTGGTATTGACAATCCCCGTCTGGGTAAGTCATACTTACTTGTCAAACGGACGTATACCATATTGGAAACATTGGATGTTGCGGGTTGAGCATCTACATTGGGTATAATTTTGTGTATTAAATTACATACATTGTTGAGTTTCAGTGTTATGAGCTTAGGGCAATCGTAATTATATTTTGTGATTTTGTATGTGATACATTATTTCACACATTGAACTCTTGTGGTCCTACATTTATACATACATAAACCTATGAACTCACCAACTTTATGTTGACACTTTTAAGCATGTATTTCTCAGGTGATTAGGATGCTTGACATAACTGATGTGAACTGGAGTGTAAATTTTACAAGAGTGTATTCATGGATTTCTACATATATTCAAACTATCATTCCTCGTTGTACTATCTTAGGTCTTTCATTTTGATGCTAACTATTTGGACACATGTTGTAACTTATTTATTTTAATCAAATCAGCGAGGGTACTTTTCAAACGACTCATTTAGAGGTCGTTCTCTCATATCTTGTGCAACATAGTCATGAAGTAACGCCCCCGGATCATTATTCCACTGCGACCCATTTTGGGGGTGTTACAGATTGGTATCTAGAGCCAAGGTTATAGAGAACTAGGTTGCATATTTTACCTAGACTATAACCGTTTTTATAAACATTGCATCACATTAAAACTTTTCATGTGCATACACTACTTGCTTACACTGTGTGCTTTCATTATTTATATACGTACTTACCTTATCATATGTATATCTTACATTTGTCTTACTTACTATACTTACATAAAACCCTGGATTGTCACAGCACCATGACCACACCTCGTCCCACACCTTTTTCTACTACTGCACCATGTGCCGAAGTAGTTACTCCATTTGTCATCATATCCGATTCTGACGATGAGATTACTACCTTACCCATTAGACCCGCACCACCATCACCAGATCGCACACCAGCTTTGTATGGCTACCCACTGGATTCTGGTCAAGACTCATCAGACGAGGATCTAAGTAAGACTGCTAAGTCACTCCACACTCAGACTGCTTTGACATTAGTTGTTCATCCACCACCTACCCGATCCCTACCTAGTAGTCTTACCCTTACCAGTCAACCGAGAAAAGAGATCCCGATGCCACTAGGCTACAAATCAGCCATGAACAGATGGAGAGCTGCACCATCATCCACCTGGTATCCACTACTTTCATCAGAGTTACCATCCTCATCTCGTTAGAGATCTAGACCACTCTCGCCATCATTACCACCATCAGTACCACCACTAGTAGAGCATATTGAGTCAGTTGAGGATAATATAGAGGCTAGCATATGGAATCTTGAGAGGCACCCTGGCCCATAGACAGATAGATTTGTCATTGTAGCTCCTTTTGTATTGTATCCTACTAAACTTGAGTAATACTCGGTTGGTAGCGTTAATGAAAAGCTTGTACTCTTTTATTCCTATAAAATGATGTATTAAGTATTAACCTGCGTTGTTGGTTATGATCATGCTATTGTATGATGTTGATTTATTTATGCCATGGTTGCTTTTATCTTATACCTATGCATGACGTGGTCTCACTTTACATAGAAGTTGTAATCATTGTGTGTCTTGATTTTACTTTGGATGAAATCTCATTATATATTTTATTCCTTGTGATCTTAAGGAAACGATGTCAATTACAAATCAAGGGATGAGTTTTGCAGAAATCGAGCAGATTGTAGCCGGAGAGTGGCTAATCCTATTGACACTATTGCTATCTATGAGACAAAGACCCGCATGGCTCGTGAGTCAATGAGCCAGACCAAACGGCACAGAGAAAAGGTAGCAGAGAATGCTAGCAACAAAAGGAAGTGGGAAGTGGGAAGGTGACCCCAAGGGAAGCTCTAGCCAACAACAAAACAAAGAGCCTAAGGTAATTAGAGCACACACTACCGGGACAAGCAACAAGGAAGGCTATGCTGGAAATCTACCATTGTGTAACAAGTGCAAGTTTCACCACACTGGCCCTTGTGTAGCAAAATATGGCAATTGCAAACGGTTTGGTCATCAAACTAGAGATTGTAGAACCCTAGTCCTTAGAGCAAAACAGAGGCCCTCAGTGGTAAAACAAAAAGCTGAAGTTACCTGTTATGAGTGTGGAATGCTAGGACATTACAAGAGTGATTGTCTAATGTGGAAGTTTCAGAACAGTGTGAACAAGTACTAGAAAGAAAAAGCTCTCGGAGACTCAAGCGTCGTAGCAAATAATGTTGATGTTTAAGGAGAGGCCTTCCTGTATTACCTAGTGAACCCTAAGCGAAAACTTTCTTAGACTCTAATTCCAATAGGAATTTGTGTTGTACTTTCTTTTGAATTTCGTTGCACGTGTGGATGATTTAAATTATCTATTAAACTTATGTGTCATGGAAAACCTTGTCGAATTTACTCTCTATTTATTTATGCAAACCACTCCCTAAACTATTATAACCCTTCAAACATTTTTACAACTACATTATAAACCATTTCACTACCACATGATAAACTATTTTACTAATCATCATCTTACTCTCGTCAAATAAACTAAAATCTTATAAACTATTCCACAATCGCTTTATAAACTATTCCACTATCATTAATAAACTGTCTTACTATCATAAATAAATCATTTTTCTATCGGGTAATAAACCCTCATTTTATAAACTGTTTTACTATCGCTTTGAAAACTATTATACAATTGTAATAAACTATTTTACTATCATCTGGTAAAATACCACCTTATAAACTATGTTCTTACCATCACATAAATCATTTTTCTATTACCTAATAACCTATTTTGTTATTACCATGAAAAACTGTTTTACCATCACTTTATGAAAATTCTAATATCACTTATAAACTACTTCACTATCATTTCATAAACAAATTTATTATCGTATATAAAATAACTCGCTCCCATTTTACAAACTAAGTTGCTTCCATCTTGTGTCACACTATAAAACCATTTTCCTACTATATACATAACGCTAATTTGATGAAAATGAGCATTGCATCGTTAGCCCTCAATTATACATGGCCTGATCACTTAAAATATTTCAGGAAGGACCATGCCATGCTGGGCATAGTCACCTTAAACAATTTTCTATGAACTATTTTCTTGACATCTTATATACTATTTTGCTATCATCTTAAAAAACACGTTATTATCATCTCACAAATCATTTTGTTTTTACTTTATAGAATTATTTTGTTTTCATCATATAAATTATTTTACTATCACCCCATGAGCTACTTAGCTATTGTCTTATAAACCATCTTACGGTTATCTCGCAATTCATTTTGTTGTCATCCTATAAACTACCTTGTTTCCATTTTGTGAATTAATTTATCACACTATAAAACTATATTCGATATCTAGCTCAACATAGCAATAGTTTTTGACGAAATTGAGCACTTCATCGTTAATCCTTAATTATACATAGCCTGATCACCTATGTCTAATTCAGGAAGAACCATGCCATGCTGGTAGTAGTCACCTTAAAACTTTTGTCAAAACTAATTTTCTACTTATATCCCCAAAAAGCAAAAAATTTGTGTGTGTGTAAAACGTGTTTGTCACGGAAAATTGAATTAGTAATCAAAGTAGCTAAGTAGACCTTTACACCACCTTACCACATAGAGTTGGCATCATCTTACGCCAAATCTGATGCCACAAAGCCGAGACGCATCACTAGTCACTATAGGACGATCCACCAACAAGTTTACTTGCCATTAAGGAATATACCAAATCACCCCTTTCAACGTCTATGTAATACCATAGAGCTTAATAGTTACGACACCACCATAGGTATAAATTCATTATCACCCTAGAAGGAAAATGTTATAACTAACGCGTTAAGCCAAAAGGAACGAATAAGCCCGCTAAAAGCCGAACCTTGGTCGCAACAATAAATATTAAACCAACGTCACTAATCTTGAACGCTCAAGTTAAAGCAATTTAAAAGTGGAATGCAAACGAGTTACCAAGCATGGTAATGAAAATATCGAAGGCCGTAAGTAAAAATAACAAATAGATTTGTTGTTGTAACATTTGCTTATTACCTTAGAAATAAGATTACATAAGAACAAAAAGGAAATAAAAGTTTTATTACAACCCTCCTCTAGCAATAATATCTATTACTCCCAAAGTAGATCTACGCCAATAGCTAAGATAATGATCGGTGCGTAAAGCGCTAGAATTACGGCCAGATACTGAAAATCTTCTTCATATGGGATGTAGGCCAGATAAATGCCGAGTACTATCCCGTTCGCCATCGCCACGATTGTAGTAATATGCAACATTCTGAGAGGTTTGAATAAGAGAAATTTAAGTGAAAGATTTAGTGTTGTATGGAGAAATGGAGGATAAAATTTTGGTATTTAAAGGGGGAAGTAACCGTTGGGTTACTGTTTGTGACTGTTGGGGTCACTGTTCATTTATTAAAAAAAGGCTAAACCCTAGATATATTTAACCCTTTAAAAGTTTAGCTAGAATTGGTCTGTTAGCTTACCAACTTGAATCGCCAAGAGGACTCAGTAATATTCATGACACGTTCCATACCTCAACAATTATCATACCAGCATTATAGCCGCACCATTTGAGGCACTCTATGGTCGAAAGTGTCGATCACCTATTTGCTGGGCCGAGGTTGGAGATGTTTAGCTCACTGGTCCAGAAATTGTTCACGAGACTACCGAGAAAATCATCCAAATCAAAAGCAGAATCCAAGCCGCTCGTGATAGACAGAAGAGTTACGCCGATTTAAGGCGTAAGCCGCTAGAATTTCAAGTCGGTGACAAAGTCATGTTGAAGGTTTCACCTTGGAAAGGGGTTATCCATTTTGGCAAACAGGGAAAGTTGAACCCGAGGTATATCAGACCTTTCAAGGTGTTAGTGAAAGTAGGAACCGTTGCTTACAGACTCGAACTTCCTCAATAATTAAGAATGGTTCATAGCACGTTTCATGTATCCAATTTGAAGAAGTTCTTGTCTGATGAATCACTTGTGATTCCGTTGGACAAAATCCATATTGATGATAAGCTCCACTTTGTTGAAGAACCCTGAAGATTATAAATCGTGAAGTCAAACGATTGAAGTAAATTCGTATACCCATTATCAAAGTTTGATGGAACTCTAGACGATGTCCTGAGTTCACATGGAACGTGAAGATCAATTCAAGAAGAAGTATCCGCATCTCTTCACCAATCACGTATCTTCATCCAATACCACGTCTTAAGCTTTGAGGACAAAGCTCTTTTAACAAGGGAAGACTGTAACAACTCGCAATTTCAGGTCATTTTACGTCAATAATCTCTCAATTAATTATTTTGAGCTTTTACTCATTTACTTTTAATTTCAACCGTTAAGTTCAATCGCGTAAACTAAAAATCAACAATCAACGTAAACCGACATCAAACAAATAAGAGTTTACGTCAAACAAGAGTTATATTATTTTTACAAAAATAACGATTAACTTTTCATATTTTATTTTATATGTTACGTAAAATGTTTACGTTTCGCACTTTAGAAACCTTTTTGCATACATGTAAACCATTCTACCTATCTGCACTCAACCAAATGGCCACAATTATACCCAATACCCAAATTTTTTATAATTTCTTACATATATACACATATATCCAGTTATATACAACCTCAACACAAGAATGATACAAAACTAAACTTCTAGAAGACCAAGTACATGTTACTAACCATTTCTACATTTCCAAGCAACCTATCTTACACCTCTTACACCAACCATACTCCCCTCCATCCCAATCACTCCAATCGGCACCCTCCCCTTAAATCTCATGAATTTATGTAAGGATTGTCTCCTAGATATTTCTAGTATTTAAGAACCAATAAACTAGCTAGACACTTCACTTTTTAAACTAGCAAAAATTCACAACTCTCTTTTTAACCATCCTAGCTCACAGCACAATAACTACTCCCAAAATAATTCTTAGATTTTATTTTTATCAATATTTCAAGCATACAAGGGTGATTAAGGGTTTAATCTAAGGTTTACAAGATTAGGGTTTTGTTTTGGAAGCAAGGGTTATATAAAAATAAGTTAGGGTTTTCTAGGTTTAGTGTGTTCATCATCTTCATTTTTTTCACTCAAAGTTCATACACAAAAAGCCTACTATTTCATTTTGATTACTTACTTTATATACATCTTGTTTATATAGTTAAATCACCATCTAGTTTATTTTATAAAGTTTACAACAAGAAAACAATGTTTATACATAATCAAGTAAATATATGTTTATGGTAAAAATGTGTTAAAATTATGTTAGAATGCAAGAACACATTTTATTTGGTATATTACAAGTGTTGGCTAATTTATATAATATATTTGTTGAATTAATTGTTACAAATTTATTTATATAGTTTCATAAATAAATAATTGTTCTAGACATTTTATTGGACATATTGGAAGTAAATTAGAGGACTATAAATTAGAAGACTTTAAATATATAAATGATGTTGTAATGGACAAATTAAAGGACTTCTAATAATTAAATATGGTAAAAGTTTATAAAATAAAAAGTTATTTATATATATTCTGGACATAATGTATATTCTGTTGGGACACGAATTTTTATGCAAATTATAAACTTAAAATTTTTATTGTACGTCTCAAGACGATTCCGGGCAAATAAAGAACTCGAAAAACAGATGTAAAATGAAGAAGTTATGAATTATACAAGATACCGGTAACTATTTATATAAAAATTATGTTTTTATAAAAACTATGTTTTTATAAAATAGTTTATGTAAACGGTTTTGGTACGATTTTCTAGACAGTTTATAAACATATAAATGTGATAGTACATCTTCATACGATTCCGAATATATAAGAAACTTAAAAAACGAAGTTATAACGAAAAAGATATAATTTTCAAAGATTTCCGATGCACTATTTATTTTGACAGCTTTATAAAAACTTTGAAAAACTGCGAGAAAATTGTGAACTTTGAAATCGATGTTTTTAGGGCTTTCGGGTCCGATTCGGCTTAAGTATACTACAAACTTGTTCGGAACGATGTTTTACTATAAATATCAAGTTTTCGAAACCTAGAAGTGCATAAATTGTGAACTAGACATCAAAGAAACTAGATAACTTTTATATAAAATTTTCTGCACTTTTTTATAAAAATATTGGTTGCTGTTAGAAATTTAAAATAAGGTTTTCGAGTCCGTTTGGACTATAAAAACCTTAAGAAATAATGTAGTAACTCTTATATAAGGCTGAACGTAATGGGACCGAATCAATCGGTTGTTCGTCCCATGTGTCACCTGGGGAACGCGTCCCCTCCCATTACACAACCAACAAATGAACGCGTCCCAACAGACCAAACCATTTCATTCGGTTCGCAAGCCGGCCGAACAAATTGAAAGAATTTAACAAAAAACTAGCCGTTGGCCATTTAATGTATACGGTTGAAGGAATCCTCCTCTGAGTATTTAAGAATAAAAGAGCGTGAATTGGAACTAGAAGATCAGAAGCGCCAGGAGCAAGGAAAATTGGAGAGACTAAAGATTGCTCAACGGGATAAATAATTAGAGCTGCAACAAAAAATGTTTGAATTTCAACAACAACAAAAATGGGAGGAGGACATTAAGTATTACAATGAAGATCATGAACATTTAACTGGAAGAGCTTTATCTACGGCGTTGCTTTTGAAAAAAAAAATCAAGGAGCGTTGGAATTTAGATTATTAGTTTAATTTTCAATTTTTATTGTAATGTTTTTATTTTCGTATTTTATTTCCGTATTTTAATTTGTAATGTTTAATTATTAAGGTAATGTTTTTTAATTTTAAAAAAAGTGTTCGGTCGCCTGTGCGGTCACCATAACGGGTGTTTGGTCTGTGTGTGATCTAGGAGAGAGAAAGCTGAGTTGGCGTTAAGGTGGCGGTCGCCTGTGCAGTCACCATAACACTTAGCCTAATATTTATACATGTTTGGACTATAAAAACCTTAAGAAATAAGGTTTTCGAGCGTTTTCGGGCCCGTTTGGACTATAAAAACCTTAAGAAATACGTAATGTAGTAACACTTATATAATATTTATACATGTTTTTAACTCTATAAATATTATTTTACAAAATAATTAAACTATATATATAACATCATTTTATAGAAAATAAAAATACTAAATCAAGCGAAATGATTTTAAATAATTTACTAACTTATAAGAAATTATTTCGGAGATACATACTTGGACATAAAATATCAAACGTGATTTAAACTATTGGTTCGATTTATAAACAAAATTATTAGGTGGTGATATAACTTTATAATATGCATTGTTGTATTTATTTTAAATACACTATACTCATACGACCTATAATTAATTAGGTTGCATTTCAGATTACACGTGACGTTTCACTTATTTGATTTCTATAATCAATACATTTCACTCAAGCTGTTGGAAACACGAAAAGTGTCGGTCACTTCCAAAGTTGTAACAAGTCTTAGCTCGTAGTTAGTATAAGGCCTAACAAGAATAAACCTAAGAAAGATATTTGGAAACCAACAGGAAAGGTGTTCACTCAGATAGGATATACTTGGAGACCTACCGGTCGGACCTTCACTATTGTAGGAAATGCGTGCCCTTTAACTAGGATTACCACTACTAATGAAGTGCCTTCTAGGAAACCAATAGTCCTAGACTCTGAATCACCCAAACCTGTGGTTAAATTGGTATACTCACGGAAACCTAGGAAGAATAAAAATGCTGAGTCTGTTAGCAACACTAAGGTTTTAAAACCATTGTCTGCTAACAAACAGGAACCCAGTAAATCCTGGGGATCCACAAAAACCAATATTCCATCTACTTCTTTGAATGAATGCAGGTTGTCCAAATCGTCCTCTGGTATTTGGATTCCGGTTGCTCGAAGCACATGACCGGAGATCGCTCTCAGCTCACCAATTTCGTCAGTAAATTCTTGGGTACAGTTAAATTCGGAAACGATCAAGTTGCAAAGATAATGGGTTTTGGAGACTATCAGATTGGGAATGTTACAATTTCAAGGGTTTATTACGTTGAAGGACTTGGGCATAATCTATTTTCTGTGGGACAATTCTGTGATTCAAATCTTGAAGTGGCTTTTCGTCAACACACGTGCTTCATTCGCAATCTAGAAGGTGTTGACTTATTGACGGGATCTCGCGGGGATAACCTTTATACTCTCTCTCTTGGGAATATGATGGCATCTTCTCCTATTTGTCTATTGTCAAAGGCGTCTAAAACCAAGTCTTGGTTATGGCATCGTCGTCTTTCTCATTTGAACTTTGGTTCTATCAATCATCTGGCAAGACATGGACTTGTACGAGGTCTCCCAAAGCTCAAGTTTGAAAAGGATCACTTATGTTCCGCATGTGCATTAGGCAAAAGTTCTAAGAAACCCCACAAACCCAAATCTGAAGACACCAATCAGGAAAAACTCTACCTGTTGCATATGGATCTATGTGGGCCAATGCGTGTCGCGAGTGTCAGTGGAAAGAAGTACATCCTCGTTATTGTTGATGACTACTCTCGATTTACTTGGGTAAAATGCTTGCGATCAAAAGATGAAGCTCCAGCTTTTATTATCAACTTTTTGAAGATGATCCAAGTACGACTTAAGGAAACCGTCCGACGCATCAGAACAGATAATGGAACTGAGTTTGTTAATCAGACATTGCGTGAATATTATGAGAAGGTTGGCATCTCTCATGAAACATCAGTTGCACGCTCTCCACAGCAAAACGGCGTTGTTGAAAGACGAAATCGTACGCTAATTGAAGCAGCACGCACTATGTTAATTTATGCAAAAGCTCCTTTATTTCTATGGGCCGAAGCGGTTGCCACAGCCTGTTACACCCAAAATCGTTCCATGATACGTCGTCGTCACGGTAAAACACCATATGAGCTTTTACACAACAAACCTCCCGATCTATCGTATCTACATGTGTTTGGTGCACTTTGCTACCCAACGAATGATAGTGAGAATTTGGGCAAGTTACAACCAAAGGCTGATATTGGTATTTTCATTGGATATGCCCCCACAAAGAAAGCTTTCCGGATTTACAACAGACGTACCAGAAGAATAATTGAAACCATTCACGTTGATTTTGATGAGCTGACCGCGATGGCTTCTGAACACAGCAGTTCAGGACCCGCTCTTCATGAAATGACTCCTGTATCAATCAGTTCAGGACTCGTGCCAAATCCTTCTCCTTCAACACCATTTGTACCACCCTCGAGATCTGACTGGGATTTGTTGTTTCAACCAATGTTTGATGAGTCACCTAATGTTGAATTACAAGCACCAGAAGTCATTGCTCCTATTCCTGAAGCAGTTGCACCTGAACATGCTGTATCAACTGGTTCACCTTCCTCAACTACAGTTGATCAAGATGCACCATCACCAAGTAACTCTCATACACCACAAGAAACTCAAACACCTATTATTTCTCATGATGTTGAAGAAGATAATCATGATATTGAAGTTGCACATATGGGTAATGATCCGTACTCGGTATATTCAATTCAGAAGTTCCTTCCTGATCAATCTTCATCAGACGTTATTCATACATTGTTGCACTCCCGGTCACAAGTTCTGAACACATATAGCAAATGGTCGTAGGATCACCCACTTGTGAATATAATCGGTGCTCTTGACAGACCAGTTTCACACCGACTCAATCTCATGAACAAGCCTTATTCTGCTCTACTGATGCCTTCCTAACATCAGTCGTACCCAAAGAACTACAAAGAAGCATTAACCCAAGCATGTTGGATTGTAGATATGCAAGAAGGAACTTCATGAATCTTGAACGGCTGAGGTTTGGGAACGTGGTCCTCCTCCTGACAAAGCATTTGTCGTCTTCTTAAGGGATCTATAAGGTTAAACTTGATGAGTTAGGAGGTATTCTGAAAAATAAGGCTCGGTTGGTCGCTCGTGGTTATCGCCAAGAAGAGGGTATTGATTTCGAAGAGTCATTCGCTCCGGTTGCAAGATTAGAGGCTATTCGAATTTTTCTAGCTGTTGTGGGGGGGTGTCACATGGAAACTATGGTCATCTATCGATGGATGTGATGACTGCATTTTGAATGGTAATATGCGAGATGAGTTTATGTTAGCCAAACCGGACGGTTTTGTAAGATCCAGGACATCCCTAACCACGTTATACAAGCTTAAAAAGTCTTTTGGGTTGAAACAGCTCCAGGCGTGGTATGATATGTTGTCTTCATTCCTGATATCCCATGACTTCTCAAAAGGCTCAGTGGATCCTACTCTGTCATCAGTAGAGAAGGCTCAACGGACTATTTTCTGGTAAAATCTAGTTCGATGGATATTATCTTTGCTGCCTCTACTCTGAACTGTGTGATCTAATTTGCTTCTAAAATAATGTGTTCAAAATTCAAGATGTCGATGATGGGAAAAATCTCATTTTTCTTAGGACTACAGATTTCTCAAAGTCCCAGAGGCATCTTCATAAACCAATCTAAATATGCTCTTGAATCACTTAAAAAATATGGCTATGAATCTTGTGACCCAGTGGATACTCCCATGGTGGAGAAGTCCAAACTGGATGAGGATAAAGAAGGGAAAGCTGTAGATCCATCACATTATCGTGGTATGATTGGCACCCTCCTTTATCTTACAGCCAGTAGACCTGACCTACAATTTGCTATATGCATGTGTGCCCGGTATCAGGCTCGGCCTACCGAAAAGCACTTAAATGCAGTAAAAAGGATCTTTCGGTATCTAAAAGGAACCGTACATCGGGGTCTTTGGTATCCGAAGGATTCTTCCTTTGCACTAACAGCATTTGCAGATGCGGATCATGCTGGTTGTCAAGATACACGCCGTAGTACTTCTGGCAGTATACAACTTTTGGGTGATAGACTTGTAAGCTGGTCGTCTATTTTAAAAGGCAGTAAAGCCGCTGCGATTTCAGTACGGAAGCTGAATATATTGCTTTGTCCGGTTGTTGTGCTCAAGTCCTTTGGATGAGATCACAACTTACCGACTATGGCTTTAGATTCAATAAAATTCCAATGTACTGTGATAACAAAAGCGCTATTGCCTTATGCTGCAACAATGTTCAACATTCCAGATCAAAGCATATAGACATCCGGTTTCACTTCATCAAGGAGCATGTTGAGGAATGGTCGTGATCGAACTTTACTTCTGTGTCAATTCGGAATATCAACTGGCGGAACATCTTCACTAATGGCTCTTGGACGAGAAAGAATTGGAATTTCTTATCAACAAGCTGGGGAATGCGGAGTTTTACGCCGATACTTGAAACAATGGCAGATGAAGTCTGATGAAATAGTGGTGGTACTATTCTAATATCTGTTATAATACGTAATATTTAAATCAGAAAAAACACAAAAAGATTTTCATTTTTACTTTTATTTTTTCTAAAATCATAAAATCTAAAATATTTTTCTTTTATATAATTTTTTACCAAATACAAAATACAATTGAAAAAATTAGAAAATTCAAAAAGAGTTTTACAAATGCATGTCTTATGAAATCGATAACATTTACGGTCTTATAAAGGTCTTTTAACATGATCAAGCCTGTAATGAAGTTCTGAGCAGATGTTTCAAATGTTTTCAAAACATGTTTTTTTTTCCTATGGCTTGCTACTTATTTTAGATAGCAACCGGTTCATCATACTTAAAGGAAGTTTTCAAAAAGAAAAATTGCCTTCAACGGGAATTTATTCTCGGGATGGGTCCTACTTTATGGACATGCAAAGGCTTGTGATTACTTTGCATCCACAACCCGTGCTTCCATATCCTTAAGGGTACGTATTCAGTGCATTCTTGTGAATAAATAAGAGAAATCTTATTTTTTTGGTGTTGTTGTTTTGTCACATACAAAATATTCCATCATCCTTGAAAATACCTTTTCAAAATCATTTGACTTCTCAAACAATGTCTACGGCTCTTTAAATAGAAATAAGGGTCATTGTTTGAGGGGGGAGAGAATTTCAAATTTCTTTGTCATATTCAATGAGCTGTAAAAAGGATAAAAGATTTTCAAAACAATACGTATTATTCTCACTATAGAAAGTTAATTAAGTTTAACTCGATTGTGCTTTATGTGTTACTTGTTATATGCCTTTAGGGTGTAGTTTTGCTAAATTATGTCTATAGGTATGAGAGTTTAAAACATTTAGGACCAAGTGTGCTATTTGTTTATCTTGAATATACTTTATAAAACATAATGTGTAAGATTAATAAGTAGTATAAGATGAGGGGCCAAAAGTGTCAAAGTTAGAAATCGTTTATACCAATAACAACCCCCACCCGTCCCATTCACTGTTTACAAAATCTACACACACTCAAAACACACTCAAACACACACACGAAACACTTTTCACTCGAACCACTTCAATCTAGCTCACTCACTCCATTTCATCTAAGGTATAACTTAAATCTCGATCTTCATATCCTAATCAACTCGAATCCCAAAGGAATTGAGCGTTTTCGTCATTCTTGATCGTAGCAGCCCTAACTATACAATTAGGGTTCGTCAATCAGAAGTGGTGAAAACGGAAAATTTGATGCGGGTTTTGTAGTATTAGGTGTAATATATGTGTAGGATAGTCATGTCTTGATTTTTGTTGTGATTTAATCCTGTTCGTGATTGGTGTTTTACTCGTTTGAATAAGATATGTGCCTAAATATTATATGTTTGTGTATGAGATTGTTATATATGGCTTAATGAAAATGCTAGATTAGTGTTAAATGTGAAAATCGATCTTGCACAAATTTAATAAGTCGATCGAGTATAAACCATATGGAACGATCAAAACTGTATGAATCGAACAAAAATTAAAACAGATGGATCGAACGAGTGATTTGCAGTGTTAATCGAACGAGTGTCTAAATGTGAGGATCGAACGAGTGGATCCTAGTGAGGATCGAACGAGTGAATACTTGTATGGATCGAACAAGGGACTGTATGGATCGAACAAGTGCATACTTGTATGGATCGAACGAGTGACTCTTAATATGTGATTGATACGAAGTGACTTGCAAACAAGGGACCGAAGAGTGATATTATTATCGGATCCGGAATGTGTGCCTATTTGCATGGATCGACACGAGCCGTTACGTGACTGGATCGAACGAGTGAAGTTTTAGTGTGGACCGAACGAGTGAATCATGTAAGGATCGAACGAGCACATGTTTGTGAGGATCGAACGAGCACATGTTCTAAGGACCGAACGAGTGCTTGTGTACATGGACCGAACAAGTGTAATTTCAGTACAACTCGATCTAGCTATTTTTTCTTTAGGACCGAACGAGTGTTATTCTTTTTGAGGACCGAACGAGTAGAGTTATCAACACTTGACTAATTTTTTTGACATAACACACTTAAGATCAAAATTTTTTTTAACTAAGATTAAAATTCAACACAATCTCTTAGGTTAATAATAGAAGTAAAAAGCTTCGCAAAACCAAGGTTAACTATATTCGACTTAATTGTTAGGATATGTGCCTTTGTCTTACACGCTATGTGTCTATCTAAGTATATTGATCTTCAAAAGTGCTAAAAGTCATAACGGTTCTCATGAATGAATGATTGTGTTATCTTATAAACTGCACTCACTCTTTCTTAAACAGACTTATGGCACTCTCAATAGCGGATCAGATTGCTTTGGA
>BQNB010030325.1:0-49405 GCA_026074375.1 Tanacetum coccineum
GGTTTGAAACGGAATGATTAACCTTTTAAATACTTAATGACTTCAACAAGTATTTTAAACATTCTTAATGGCTTTTTAAGGGGTTTGATCATAATGCAACATTATAAACATGTACGAACTTTTGTTGTAGCATACGAGGACTCGAGACGTCGAGAAGTGTTGAATGTATGTTCAGACAAAATATGATTACGAGTAACTTGTACATTTTACGTTATGCATTACAAGTTACATGTTTGTCATCAACAAAATAAACGAGAATGTATAGATTAAATGTCCTAATATTGGCACTAACACTTTCATTTATTGCAAGCATGTTTCTACATGATCATCCATTCAAGAAAGCTTAGAGATACTGCATCCTCATCCACCACAGGCACACATATAAAGATCCACCTAACAAGCTTAGAGACTTGTCATCTTTATTTTAATCAACAACATCATGCTTAGTGATATTGATGTTTAAATTATGCATTTATATCCAATTAACACTTATGTCTTGGATTATCATTATACATCACAAAGTATCATAACTATACAATAAACTAGAGGTTAGTTGGTTTATTTGTTTAGGCCATAAAACACATGGGTAAAAGGTTTGTTATGGTGGACCATAAAACATAACGGGTTTGGTTGTATCCCAAAAAGAACTCGGTATTTAGCTTTGTACCAAAAATAATGTAAGCGACGTTGTAAGGTTTTCACAGCTGAGAAAGGAGCTTTTTGATATAGTGAAGTTAGTCTTAAGTTGGGTACTCGGGGAGTGGAGTAAGGCGGAGAGGAGGAGCTTCATGCCGAACCACTATAAATCATCATGTCCGGTTTGCGTTCCCTTTTTTATTCTTTTTATTTTTTAGAACGGTCAGTTAGTGATTCGAGCTTACAGTGACATCCAATTGAGTAGTATGCAAGACTCGAACCTTCTCCTTAGGGGATAAACCCTACAACTAGTTAGCTCCTGAAAGAAAACCCCCATGGAGAGGCTCGAACCCGAGACCTCTCACATGTGGTAACAACCTTCCCAAGGATACCCTTGGTGGCCATCTGAGCTAGCCCAAATGGTTTGCGCTCCCTTTTACGTATAGCCTTTTTTATATATTAAAAAGAAATATGAACAAATATAAGAAATAAAAAAAATGAACTACACAAACCTTCCTCCCCGACATCACCCCACGCATCACGCTAAACACTATTCTAAACACCTCCACCAATAATCACACTCACCCGTACACTACTCTCTAGAACACCACACCCCCCCTAATCACACCACACGCAATCTTACACACATCGTCCCACAATCCACCCATCAAACATGCCACCCCCTTCCCCAACACCACCCCAAACGCCCGCCTCCCCCATTCCAAAATTAACCCCCACCATCACCCCACACCTCTCATAACCCTCAACACTCACCCACACAATAACCCCCGCCCATTTCAACCATAAATAAGTAGCCGCAACATAAATGATAATTCCACCATATAATATCAGCCCATATCAAATAAAACACCTCCGAACAAAAACACCACACAAACAATAATACATCCCACAACACTCCCCCTAAACCTCTCCCCCCCAATTACAACGGCGCATTTTTCCCCCACCCAACAACCCACCCCCCCCCCCCACCCTCTCACACTCACTATCCTTCGACACTAATTCACTCACACCCTCCACCCCCGCGCACACCACTCCCACACCCCGACACACACACGCGCGCTGCACGACACAAATATCACCTCCAACTCACACACCCACATACCAACACACATAATTCAACCACCATCAAATTCTATTTTGTTGTCCCCTTCAAAAAAAAAACTTTAACCAAACACTCCAAACCTATTTTTTTTTTATCTCAAACCTCATTTGGACACCCCAAACCATCTTTTTAGACTACCCATTTTCATCATCTTAATATAAACACACCAACACAACTCACGCGCACACACACGCGAGCTAACACGCACACACACAAATACTTACAAAAAAGTAAAAAAAAACAAAATAAAAAACAAAAAATAAAAAACAAAAAATTAAATTTAAAATTAAAAATAAATTTGAAATAAATAATAATGAACCTTGTGCAAAATACATCTATGTACAAGCAAAAAGACGAATATACCCCTCTTGTTAAAACCTCGTTAACAAATAATAAAAAATATTTGCATCGTCTGTCTTTAGGGATGTATAATTATATCAGCTACACATTTAGCAGTCACATGGGCCAAGGCGCTTTTGGGCCTAGCGGACTGGCCCACTTACTAACCACTTTTTTAAACCTGGCTCACTAACGCAACCCGATCCAGAATACCAAACATATATTTTATCTCCACGGACTTAAACAAAAATATCACAACAACGACAATATCGACAACTAACAAACGGCCCGCCGCGAAACGCGAATTTCAAAACTCGTTTATAACATTTATCGACGGAGAGATGTATATATTCAACTTATTTCAAAACTTGTGCTAGCGGGTTGCATTTTAGGCTGGGTGGAGTGGTATGGAACTCACCAAGTGAGTTACACATTCACGGGCCACCTTTTAAAACACATCAAACACTCACTTATGAGTTTGAGTAAAAAAAACAAGCGAATGGTGAACCACTCACCATTGGTGAGTGGTAAAAGTTGTGGGTCCTGGTTTTTGGTTTAATGTTTTTTATTTGGTGTTTGAGTGTGTGTGAAGTATTTAGTCAGATATGTTAAAGTGGGTATTTAATGAACGGTGAGTTAGTGGTGACCACTATGATTAAATAATAAGTATAAATGAGTTGAAATAAGATGAGAGAGAAAACTACGCTTAAATGAGCATTAGGAAAAAGATCCTCTAAAGTTGTAGTCAAACATGATTGGTAAAGTTAAGTTTGTTGTGAGTGAAGATAAACAAGTGGGCCCTTGAATTTTATTAAAAGAAAAATATTTATTCATTTAACTTATTTGTGATTGATGAACATGATGTATCATGTTTGACTCAACTTGAGAGGATTCTAATCCTTAGCATTATTACTCCATTCTGCCTTAAAAGGTTATATCCACACAACCCAAAATTGCGCTCCATTTTTTTCCCTGAAACTTGTCTCACACACTTTATTCATTACCGCCCAAAAAATCTCATTTTCCTTCCAAAAACATTTGAAATTTGACTTCCCCCCAAACCAAATCTTAAAATTCCAAAATTTTCAATCCTGTATTTATATCCGACCAAACATCACATATGTTTCATCAAATTCCACTTCCCCAAAACATGTCTCTGACAAATACACAAACTCACACTGATCTTGATCTGATGACTATGAAGCAGAAGCCAGTTCGTACCTCGGGTGAGATTCATGTCATTGTGGGACCCATGTTTGCTGGTAAAACAACTGCTCTTCTTCGTAGGATTAAATCTGAAGCAACTAATGGAAGGTAACTTAAAAATATTTATTGTATTTTTATATGCCTTTGATTTAGTCAAATGTTGTATGTTGTGTTTGATTAACCTAAAATAAGGAAAACCTAATCCATTTATTCTTTTATTGTCTTGGTTTACTTGTTTTAATAAACATAGTTTTTACTAATACACAAACTTAGGTAATTAAGGTTTTATGTTTAAGTAACAAAAGAAATGTGTTACATATAGTTCGTTCTTGGTTATGTTGTCATTGTGTTGGGTTTTTGGGTGGTCGGAGGTGTTGGGTTTACTTGGTTTTATTAACAAGGTTTTACTAAACACAAACTTAAGGTAATAAGGTTTATGTTTAAGAAACAAAAACATGGTGTTACATATAGTCGTTTGAGAGAAGTTAAATGCATGGGTGAGGAGTTATTATTGAAGGTACACACATTTAATGCATGTTTGAATATTTAAAATGGATATTTTTAATTTGTGTTTCGGGGGCACATGTTAAAGGGGTTCTACTTCGTGTCATTTTTTTAATGGTCGGTGAGTGGTTGTGTGACGTGATATGATGACCACTCAATGAATGTTGGCCATTAAGAAGGTGACAAACAGGAAACCCTCTTTAACTTAAGCCCATGGGACCAAGTTAGAAAATCCCATTTAAAATATACTAGTAACCCACCTTTCAAGCTATGTTCAACAATTTCCTTATCAATATACATCAATTTAGTGATTATAATTTTGTAGTTAATATTTTTGTTGTTGTCAAGTGTTCCAACTTTGATTTAGTCAAATGTTGTATGTTATGTTTGTTGATGATCAATGATTTTTCTCCCAAAGTTATCCATATCATATTTTTTGTCATTAGTGTTGACTTAGTAAATATAATATTCTTGTTGTTAATTTTGGGTATGATTAATATACAGGAATATAGCAATGATAAAGTCAAGCAAGGATAATCGATATGCGGTAGATTCAGTTGTGACTCATGATGGAACAAAGTATCCTTGTTGGGCACTTCCTGATCTGTTGTCTTTTAAACAAAGACTTGGGGAAGAAGCTTATGAAAAGGTATGATCTTTATGATGAAGAGCTTAAGACGCTATTATGTTTTATTAAATATTAGAAAAACCACCATCATAATGGCCTAGCGGTAAGGTTTTTGGTTTCCTGACAAGATGTTAAGGATTCAAACCTCAATAGGTGTGTACGGTGGCGGGCCAGGGAAGGGTCGAAATGGCCCTGTGAGTAACCCGGGTGAGGCCGTTTACATCGGAGAAAAAACAGCTTGCCTTCCCAAGAGGGAAAACCACATTTGTTCATAAAATCTTAGATAATTGGCTTCTGAGTATTTGGATGGAGGCCATCTATTTCTGATTATTTCAGGGTCATATAGTCAGTCTGCGAGTAGATGTCTAAGAAGGCGTCTGGAAATGCTTGTTTGAAAATCTTATATGCATATTTGTATGTTGATAAGCAGTTTAAGTATCTGGATCAAAATGTTTATTTGCTTATTTTGGATCAAATAAGGAGTTTAAAACAAGCAAATCCCAAATAAGTACATTAAAACAAACAATACCAAACACCCCTAAAGCCGATTATTATAGTTTAGTGCTTTTAAATAAGCACTTTTACATTGCTCATTCAAAACATATTTCACAAATATTTGGATAAGCAATTTGAAACTTTGAATAAGCAATCCCTGTTTACTCTCAATTTTTTTTTAACTGTTTGGACCTGTAACAATAAGCAGCGAAACACTGTGTGAAGCATCAAACACCCCTTAAATTAGTCATAGGCTGCCGTAATAGTAGTGGAGTTGTCAGAATTGTATGATTTGGATCATGAAGCAAATAATACAAATCCTATAAGTAAATGGAATGGTTTTTGAATTCCCATCTTATATTGGTGAGCTGCTCTTGTTTTGGGTTAATATCTCTATAAATATGCTTGCATTTTGTAAGTTTGTGTTTTATACTTATATAGATTCTCATCAACATTGTGTGTTTGCAGCTGGATGTTATTGGGATTGACGAGGCCCAATTCTTTGATGATCTGTATGACTTCTGTTCTAAAGCTGCTGATCATGATGGTAAAACTGTTATAATTGCTGGTCTTGATGGTGATTACTTAAGGTGATTTGCGATATCATGTCTTTACCAGCGCGTTTTGTTCATCAATTTTACGTTACTAATACTTTCATTTGCAGAAGGAACTTTGGTCCGGTTCTTGATATAGTACCACTTGCTGATACCATAACCAAGTTAACCGCTCGATGTGAAGTATGTGGCAAACGAGCCCATTTCACTTTTAGGAAGACCAACGAGACAAAAACAGAACTTGTTGGCGGGGCGGATATGTATATGCCTGTTTGTCGTCAACATTATGTTAGCGGACAAATGGTGATAAAAAAACACTAGACAAACAACCTCAACGACCACTGCTTAATAGCATCGACTACTTGTAATTTGTTAACATCTCAATGTTTGTTTTTGCATTTAACTCGCTTCTGTATTTTTATAAGTAGTGTTTTATTTCAAATGTTGGTTTGATGTACTGTAACTATATTACTGTTGTTATATGAATATGTATTGAGAATTGAAGAACTATGTTCTTGGTTTAATTTCTGTATTGTAAGTACCACCAAGTCTTTCATTTTATCAAAGCATATATGGGTTAGTATATTGTATGAAATATTACCTTACTAGTCTCTTCATTTGATCTGTTTTAACCATTGCACCATATTTGTACACTTGAGTTGATAATTACAGTAATAGATACTGTAACTTGTTGAGCTAATTTGTATACCCTATTATTAAATATTTTGTATGAAGATTACATTTTATGTAACAAGTATTATGAACGCGCGGTCTTAAGGGTATTATTATTATTATTATTTTGTTGCTACCGGACAGTTTTGATGTACATAGCAAAGATACAATGACTAAAAGAAAATAAATAAACATGTATAAAACCCATCAAAGATTGCTAAAACTTATTATTACATCTGAATGATATATATAGTAAACACTTTACACTGATTTTGCTCTTCTCTTTGGTTTTGCTCTACCAAACAAACTAAATCTTCTAAACACCTTCAACAAGCGACTAGCGTATTTCCTTTGTGATGCAAAATTCACTGTCCCAATACAGCTACTCACTTGTCCTAGAGGGGTTCTCTTCTTACTCATAGTTCTTCCCTCTAACCCGTATGCCCTTACGGGCTCCACTTTCTTAGATGCTTGTTCGTGTTTCTTGGACGAGTTTTGTAAATGAAGGCTTCTTTTCAGTGTCATCAATTGTTGTTCAAGTGTTTGAATGCGAAAGCTTGTGGACTCATATTCCCTCCTGCAAAACTCGGGACTATCATATGCTAAATCTTTTTGTAGCAAGAAGCTTAGTGGCTGGTTTCTTGTGTCTTCTACATTGACGCATGGGCTTTCTACAAGATTTTGACTTCTCGTATATGCATATCTTGAACTCGCAAGGCTTCCTGAAAATTCTCCACAATGTGCATATCTGAATGAATCGGAGCATTCCTTTAAGGCTTTATGTGTACTTAATTGTTGAACAAAAAGGGCTTGAACTATTAACCGTAGAGGCATTAGTTCGTTTTGGACGGCCTCTACACAAACTTCATTGGATAGTTTTTGGCAATTGAGGTATTTGCATACCGCACTCTTCTCGTCTTGTGACAATTCACTGTGCACCTACATAACAAGAAACATGCTCAAGATGCTTTTTATCGGTTGTTGCACAAAAAGGTACTAACAAAAATTCGATAAAATTTGGTTGAACTTTTCAGATAAACCATGTATATCAGAAGTAAAGGAACTTACTTGTAAAAAGATGTTCAATGCTTTATAAAGATGATCATGATTTTGCCTACATGATATTGGCATGATTTCAATGAGCTCCATGAATCTTTTCGACCCCATTTTTGTGTCCGTAGCAATACGAGTGAGATACAAGTCCCATAGTTCTGCAACAACAGAATGACAAGGCAAAGGAGTATTGTTGTTTGCACACATGTTAAACACAACATAAGTCGAAAATATAGTCTCCATTGTGGCCAGCTCGATAGTACTAGAAACATCATCTATCCCATTTTTCGGGATAAGAAAATCTTCAGCTCGAGCCATATGCAACACCCCGGAAATCTGATTTTGTAACTTTAGAATGCACTCTTTATCTAGATTGAATTTCAGTGATCTAGAGAGTAAACTGAAGTAAAATCCAACTGGAATGATTCTAGTACCCTTTTCCCCTACTTGAAGTAAATCAATAACCCCTTTAAATAAATCACCTATATCTTCTTGGGTGTCATTTTGATCAAAAAGTACCACATTCGCGTAGAACAAAACAACCGGGCTAACATACTTTTCTTTCATACCTTGTCGTCTTAAAGACCCAATTACCCGTTTAAAAAACCCAAATGGGAGAGCTATTAAATCTTTGATCCACACATCTTGACTCATAATTTCTTGAACCATTTCAGAGCTCCATCTATGAGTGCTTAAAGCCTCTAGAGTTACAACCGGTTGGTCTCTTCTTCTTTCTGGATCAAGGATTTCCATGCAAGCCATGAAAGCTAATGATTCAATGCAGCGACTCACGATTAAGAGCTCTTCCGCCCATGGGTCAAGTGAAAGACATCTTTGCAAGACAATGAGTGTGTCTTCCCAGCTTTGTAACACAACTTGGTTCAAGTATATGTCGAAGCGTTCACAGAGGTTTCCCGAGCTATACTCTTCTGTCATTTCAAGAAACTCGGCTGCACATCTTAAAGCAGCGACATTAAACGGATCAACTAAGGTGGATGAGCCATAGATAAAGAGTGAGATCATTTCAAATGTCTCGGGACCTCCCGGGAAATCTTCTGGTAGCTCAATTTCATTTGATTCGCTTAGTTCTCGGTGAAAGTAACCACTTTTCGAAAACAAAGGATACTGAAATAAAAGATCAAGAAAGATTTTTTAGTATGTTAAAGTTAATTAAAACTTCAAAATTTTGCTATCTTTTATCGAACATACCTTGTGAATATTGAAAATTCTATTGCCAACACGAACACAAACCGATGCTGGCAAACCTGTTTCGTGGCTCCTATACCGGATATAACAGAAAAGAACGATTAACACCAAAAGGGTATAACTTAATTGTACTTACAAATTAGTAAAAGCAAATAAAGATTAAAGAATCTGTGATTCCATGCATAATTTGATTAGTATATACCATGAAATAATCTTGATCTTGAGGAGGGCACTAACATTTGGTGAAGAAAGTGGACTTGCAAGCATGGAAGCATTAGAACCATCCATTTGTTACTAAAAGAACAAGAAGTTGCAGCTCTGCAAACTTTACAAACAAACTCAGAATTTAACCATCATTTTTGAGTCTTTTCATGAATATTATTGCTTGATCCGGATCTCCTCATATTAGAATAATAAAAATAGTACATTGTTAGTACTTCTAGAATCCAGAAAACCAGATGATTTCAAATGGGGTTAGAGCCATTGGATGATTGAATGGAGGGTGTAGATGTGTTGTATGAAGATGCATAGTGGTGGTCAAAGTCAGATGCATGCACACGAGTGTGATTTTTTAAGGTTTCAAAGTTTGGTTCTTGAATGTTGGGAAGTTTGAAAATGTTATCAAAGCATTGGACAGTAGAATAAGGGTGTAACTTTTCTACCCTTCTTACATGTGATCCTTTTGACAATCTCTACATTTTTTGTGTCCCACTTCACCTACAAGTTCCATCAACTTGTGAGTACTTTATATTATGAGTTTGAGAAGACATGTAAGCTTAAATTGTAGTCCAATTGTACTCTTCAAGTAGTTATCCTAGTACATCCTTATAGAAAGTGTAAGTAGTCAAAAGTTAAAACAGTTTAAACTACAAGATATTACCACTTAAAACACGAAGTAGGGTGAGCCTCGGAGGATCTTTAGACACTCATAGATTTTCGTGACGTAACGCTAAATTTTTATAAAAAATATATATATATTTTTTCTGAAATGCACCTGACATAAAGAAATGTGAGTCGTGTTTAGTTTTATGTAATTGCACCAGCTGGTTTTGTTCCTACTTAATCATGATTTTGATATTGCCAAGTTAAATATTCATGACTCAAATCTTTCATTAAATAGTTGAAGACAATGTTCGATGCTTGTATTATTAACATTGAAAAAATCATAATAATGGTATACTTAGATTGTGGTTGGGTCATAATTAAAAGTGGAGAAGAAGTTAATCCAACCAATGGGTTGGTATTAACGCTGCGTTCTCGAGTTTGTTTTTGAGGAGAAAAGAAAGGAAATGCTAAGAAATATACATAATCTTGTGTTCTCAAGTTTTTATAAAAAGGAAAAGAAAGGGTTTACATAGGAAAGAGGAGGGAAATTTTGGACCAAAGTTATCCTCTTTGGAAGGATTAGCCAGTAAAGGGAAATGATACATTTTATATTTATTTAGAAATACTATATTACCCCCCACCAACTACAAAGGCTAATATACAATTAGAGGGTCCATTTTAGTAAATTGTACATATTTACATAACTTTCTTTCCAACTTAAAACATGATCATACACACTCGTGCATTTCCTTTCCATTTTGTCCGACTCGAGAACGCAAACAAGATTGTATGATATCCTTTCTTTTCTTTCTCTGCCCCTCCCATTCTTTTCTTTTTCTACCGTCCTAAACTCGAGAACGCAGCGTAAAATCAGAACTTGATAATAAATAAATATGAATAACCCGAAAAATAGGAAAATTAATAATTGAAAAATGTGGAATGTCAAAGAATGTAAGATGAAGTCTTTGTATGATTTGTAGCATAAGTTAATAACCAGGACGGCACGGCTCTTAAAATGATCTATTTATTTATTCCTTATTCTTTGCTTTGTTTCCTCCACATTACTCAATCCCCATAAATTCATTTTGTTTATTTATCTTTCCTTACTAAAAAGTCTAAAATTTTGTTTGAAAATCATAGCAATTGTCTCCTTTTCAGTCTTGAACCCGGAACTATAACAAACCTTTGGTCTAGTAGTAGTAGCACCCTATGCTTTATAAGTGCACTGAAATTTAGCAAGATACATACAATCAATGATACATAACTCGGCCGTTTTATTAAAACAAAAACTTACAAAACATAAACACCACATTGGGGTCTTGGAGAAAAGTTGTAGCTTTGTAAAAGGATAAAGAGTTTCACACGCTGAAATTACACTTGATCCTCTTGAAAATAAAGCCGAGTCTGATGGCCCTCCTTTTGTATCGAGATTGGAAAAAACGTCTTCTTTATCGAAAAAACTACAGAATACCTTGATTACCTGTTTATTGATTAAGATGAGATCAATGTATATTTAACATTTATCAAAAGACCCAATGGACCAATCATAGCCATTCATTTTTTCATTAAATTAAAAAAACTCACTTTTCCACACTTTTTTTAAAATAAAATATTTGCAGACGTAAATCGTCAAACGACAAAAAAACAACCATCGCGATGAAATAAATTATCTTTCCTATAGATGTGAACACTTTAATATACTTTCGAACGAAATATTTTTTAAGGGCACTTTGATATACTTTCGACGAATTTTTTTTCAATTTTTTTTCAGTCACGTCTGAAAAAATCACATATGATTTGTATCAGAATCACATGTGATTTAATAAAATCATATGTGATTTTTTCACACGTGACTGAAAAAAATTAAAAAAAATAATTCGTCGAAAGTATATCAAAGTGCCCCTCTATAGAAAGATGATTTAATTCTCGTCACGATGATATTTTCATTTTGCGTAACGATTAACGGTTTGTGAGATATTTAATTTAAAAAAGAGAGATGAAAAGTGGGTTTTATTTAATTTGATGAAAAAATGGAGGACAGTGATTTGTTCATTGGATCTTTACTAAATTGTGGGTCTATGTTGAACTTTTCTCTTATTATCCGTCACTTTTTCTTAATAGACGAACATGAAGAAGAAAATTTGTACGTGTAAGCGACCGCGTCCTTTATACTTCCAATTAAAACTAAACGCAAGAACATGAACAAAGGTTCCGTCCGTGTTCGTCCGATTCGTTTACAGCCATGCATAGAATGATATAGAAATAACCTAAATGGGAAAAGCCCATAATACATAACCAATGGGCCTAATCATGATATCGACTAACACTTTCCTGTAGTTCGAGGAGATCGAACGCTTAAGCTGGCACATAATTTTTCAAACAAGGTTGAAGGCAACCCCTTCGTAAAAATATTCACGTACTGATAACGAGTAGGCACAGAACCCGTACATGTCGATCTCAATACGTTTGGCAGTCAAATAAATAGCACTCACGTTATCACAATAAACCAAGGTGACAGACATGAGAGGAGTATGCAACTCACGAATAAGATTATGAATCCAAGCAGTTTCCATAATTGCATTAGCAACAATACGATATTCCGCTTTAGCACTAGAGCGGGAAAGAGTACGTGGGCGCTTAGAGGATCTGGACAACAAATTGTTACCCAAGAACACACAATAACCAGAAGTGGACTAACGTGTAGAAGGGGCCCCAACCCAACCAGCATCCGAGTAAGCAAATCCTTTTGAGAGCTGCCAAGTGATGCTTTCGTGGATCGTGAAAATACAAACAAATCTACTAACTACATAGGATAAATCTGGACAGGTAAAGGTAAGATATTATAGACTACCTGCTAAACTGCGATACATGGTAGGATCCGAAACCGAGTCGCCATCATGACCAGTTTGGACTTAATGTCAACTTGAGTGCGAGTAGGATTGTAGTTAAGCATATGAGCACGTGATAACACTCAATTTATACATATATTTAGCCACGTTACTAATTGTTTTATTATTGTTTCTTGTGAACTTTCGATACTTAAATATGTAAAAATATGTTTTAGGTTCACTTGGAGGTCAATTATGGAAAGAAGTATTGGAATGAAGCCCTTTCTCAATAATGCATGCTTTGGTCTCAAGTGCAAAATAAGCTAAGCGTGAGAAGATAAAAATCAGGAAATGCGCCGGTTTTGTACATAAGTGCGTCACACTTGTGTCCCAACTGGCATTCTTGTGTGCCGCACTATTTTGCACCTAAGTGCAGCACAATTGTGTCCCGAAGCTCATGCCCAAACACCCAAGAAAGGAAGTGCATCGGTTTTGCATTATTGAGTGCCACATTGTTTTGTAATTATGAAAGTTAGGCACCAAACAAAAGGTAAAGTACAACGGTTTTAGATTGAAGTGTGCCACACTTTAGCATCAATGCAAAAGAAGAATCAAGGAGAAAGATCTAGTTTAGGAACGTGGGTAATATTGGTGATTGGTATTGGGTTGTTGGTGACACTTTGCAATCTTTGTATCCAAACATCCAATGTGTATCACTACTTTTACTTATAGTTTATCTACTGAAATTATGAACTCGTTTGCCATGTTAGCTAACTCTTTTTATTCTTGTTTGGGATGATGTTTTATAAATAAAGTGATGTTTGGGTTAAGATTGGTTCTTTACAATTTTATGCTTATGCTGAGATCTTTTTGTGTATGAGTTTTCTTATGCTTGTTTGCCTTGTATGAGCTTGTATGCTAGTTGGAATAGGTTGAAAACAACTACTTTATATCTATTTGCAAGTGTTTCTCTATGAATAGTTGCCCTTTTATAGGAGAAATCAACTTAGGTGATTTGGTAAACAACTAAACTCATGTGTGATTGCTAATATTGATAATTGACGAGAGTGATTGTCTTTATTGGAATTTATATAAGTCTTGAATTGGTTGGTTAAGTTTAATGCATGATTTGTAACAAAAACCATTTTGAACGAAAAATTGCATACTTGTGATTCGTACTCAAAGGTTTGAGAAGTAATCCTTTTTTTTTATAACCAATTGCATAACCATCATCATAACCATACCTACTAAATTGTTTTAATTAATTCAAGCAAATACATCTCTTTTATTATTGAATTCTCTAAAATACCCATTTTCCCTTGCTTGAATTACCTCCATTAATATGTTTAAACCTAAGAACTTTTTTGTAATTTAAGAACAATACAAGTCTATGTGGAACAACTTGGTTTTACTTAGACCTAACTACACTTACAACGGAATACATTTCATGCGTATTTTAGTCCTAAAATTGGCATAACTAGAATCACTAAATTTAAAGGTTTAGAAACACATCAAAGTTTTTGGCGCCGCTTTCGAGGACTTAATTTTGCACTCATGTCATTTTTAAGCATCTTGGGTAAAATCATAAACCATTTTTAGTCGAATCGGGAGTTTTTAAAACTCTGAATCATAAGTGCAGCGCAAAAACCGCTGTACTTGTCCTCATGTGTGACACACTTTTTCCGAGAATACAATAACCCAAAGCACTTGAACTCAAGTACGTCGTTCTTAACCAAAAAACTGTCGCTTCTTTCCTAATGTTATGTCCAAGTATTGTCAAACAGATTAGAATTCATCAACCGTTTAAATCAATGTTTATTTACTCAACATTCAATCATATGTTCGTTCGATGCTATGATTAACAAACACAGTACCACTTTTTCTTCAAAGACGAACATGAAGAAGAAATTTCGCCCATGTAAGCGACCGTGTCCTTTATACTTGCGGTTAAAGCAAAATGAAAGAACATGAACAAGGCTCAGTCCGTGTTCGTTCGATTTGTTTACATACCTGCATAGAATGATCTAGAAATAACCTATATTGGGTTAAGCTCATATCTAGCATAATCAGTTGGGCTAAAAATAATATCGATTAACATTCTCCTTGCTTTCGGAGAGATCAAACTCTATGATGGCACAAAATGCTTCAAACAAGGCTGAAGAAACCCCTTTGTAAAATTTTCACGTATGATAACGGAGTAGGCAACGTGAAGAACCCATACATATCGATCTCATACGTTTCGTATTTTATGTTCCGAAGATGATTTAACATCAAAAAAATAGCACTTACGTATTCATAAATAAACCAAAGTGACAAAACATGAGGATGAGTAATGCAACTCACAATAAGATTAAGAATCACAAGTTGTTTCTCTACAATTTGGCATTAGAAACAATACGTATATTCCACTTTAGCCTAGAGTGGGAAAGAGTAATGCTGGCAGCTTAGAGATCAAGATAACAATGTTACCCAAGAGCAACACCAATAAACCAGAATTGGACAATGTGTAGAGAGGCACCCAACCCAATCAACATTCCGAGTATGCATTTAATAAAAGTATTAGAAGACATATCATGATACAAACAAAAATCTAATATTTTTTGAACATATCATAAAACCCTCTGAGAGATTCAAAGTGATGCTTTCAGTAAGCATCGTACCAATACAATTTTTTTTTTACTAACAACAATAGGATAAAATATGGACGAGTTAAAGGTAAATATTATATACTACCTCTAACTTGATACATGGTAGATCAAAAACCGAGTTTACTATAAGGAACTATTTTGACTTATGTCCAACTTGTGTGTAAGAGTAGATTGTAGTTAAGCATAATGGCCGTGCTAACGCTCAATTCTATAACATTTACATATATTTAGCCGCAGAACTGATTGTTTTATTATTGTTTCTTGTGAACTTTCAATACTTAAATATGTAAAAATATGTTTTAGGTTCACTTGGAGGTCAAGATGTGCTGTTGTGTAGGTTGTATTTATTGATTACCAAGTTTTAAATTTATATTTAGCCGACTTTACCTAAAACAACACTTTAACGGGCAGTGTACCCGGTTAAGATGGAGTTTCGTGGTAAGTAGGGTGTCGAACACTAATAGTGAGGATGTTAACCTTATATTCTATCAGTATTTTAGTTAATCTAATTAGACTAGTTAGTTCTAATTACTTGTTAAACCTATGCTAAACCTAGTTCTAATAATAAAGGGGTTTTTAGCCTGAGAGACGAACACAGGTTTTATGGTGACAATAATCAATTCAATTACCACATACGCATGCAAGAAGATAATCAGAAGATAAAAGAGCGATACAAGCCAAATGATAGAAAACTGTATTAGCCATATTAAATCCGATTAAATGTTGGTTTGTTTGTTTAGTGCAATGACTGCTTATTTTAAGGCGACATATCATTCTTAAGACTTAGTCGGGACATCATCCTAAGACCTATATACGTTGAATCCTGTCACAATTAATGCATTCGCATAAAGCATCTTTTAGTTTAATTATAATCTATCTTAGGGATTAAAGCAATGGTAATCTTGTTAAACCCTAGCCCGTCGAGACTTTTCCCACTTACTGCTTGATGGTATTTTATATACTTGTAGTTCACTGTTTGAGTCTTTACCAATGCTTAAGAACATACTTGTTGATCCAAGGGTCACATGCCAGGCCAACTAAGCTCACTAATCTAAAGGGAATAGATTAGCAATAAATAACTCCCATTTAACTATCTAAAACTCAGATAGATATAACATTATTTGTGATCATATTGGTCCCGATATATAAAACATGATATGGAGAGCAATACCAGTATCTAGATTACTTGGTCAGTATCACTAGACCCAGTTGAATAATATGTCGCATATTCAAGCACATAGAAAGTATGAGGTGATAAACATAATTAAACAATCAACGATAAATTAAGCAATCGGGATTAAAATAAACCAAACATTAAATCTTCATTAAGATGGCTAATACCCGAGGGTATTATCCCATAACCATTGTAATTATATAAGCGTGATCAATTAACCAAGGTAAACTAAACATTTTACCGAACGATACCAAAAATTAAATGATTACAAGAGTATAGGAACTACATGGTGTCTTCCATGGAATCATGATCGATGCTTGACCTTGGATGCTCTTCTTTACTTTAGAAAATCGACTTTTATGTTTGTGGTATAGAGAATATGATTTTGCACCATGAAAACTCGTTTTTGAGTCTTCTATCTATAGTCTTTGAAAATTAGTGGATACGCCGTATTGAGTGAGGTCAATACGGCGTATAGGGGTAAATTCCTTGGAGTGTGCGCTACATTCACAATCAATCAGTTATATATTTCCTCAATTATATTTAATGTAGGATCTTTTGATTGTTTGACCAGCTAGATACGGCGTATGTAGTTAGCAGGATACGTGATCATACACATTTTCTTGTGAAGTCCAGGCGCTGATACGCCGTATCTTCTTTGCTGGATACGGCGTATTGAGTCAGAAATAAGCAACCTTCAAATATCATCGTTTAAGCTCTAAAATGTGCGCCTTTTAGCTTGTCTTCACAAAACACTCCGTAATTACTGCAATTAACAACTTCAAGCAATTAAGTAATGTTAGGAACACGAAAGTGTCGGTCACTTCCATAGATAACTGTCGTTAGCCCGTTAAGTAATTTCTAGAAACTTACATAGTTAGTTTGCTAAAGGCCTATGGATAAACCTATGTAAGCCCAAGCCCACGATCCATTGTAAGTATATAAACACCTCTTCATGCCTTGGAGAGGTGGTTGGTTGTTCATCTTTCACACATTAATACAAGTTCTCTTATATGTTTACTTTCTCTCTTTAAGTGTTCATCCAACCCTCTCTCTCACTAAAACAACCTCTTTCCCTCTCTTCAAGTATGTTATTAGATTAGTATGCAATTGGTATCAAGAGCTAACTGGGGGATGTAGTGTATTCGTGCGTGTTGTGTTTGTGGTTTCGTTGTGGTTATTGTGAGCTTATTGGTTCGGCTTATTTGTAAGCTAAATAATCATTTGGATTTTTTTATTAGCTTACTTGGCAAAATTGTTAAATTTGTTTTTGTTAAAAACCAACGTAAACTATCATCGAAAGTTTGATTTGGGCTTACTGTTTCATTTTCTCATTTTGGGCTTATTTCCATTGTTTTGCTTGATAAAACCAAAATCGTTTGTAGTTTTTTTGTTATTGTGTCCTCTTCGTGGCTCATTCGTGGTTATTAAATATTGTTATAGTAATAATATTTTTTCGTGGTTAAAATTTCCATAGCTTATTTACGAGAAAATTGCCTATAAAAGCTTCGTTATAAGCTTCTTGTTTGTGGCTTATCTTTCTTTAAATTTTTTCTGGGTTTCATTGCTTTGTGGTCCACGTTTCAACAAGAAAAGAAGAAAGACAAGGAAGGTTTGTTGCTAAGCTGGTGAAGGGAATACAAAGGACATAGTACATCCGACAGACAACCGATCTAGAAAATGGGTTTTGGTGCCGATCTAAACTAGTGTGCACCGAACTAGTTATTCACCGAACTAGTAAAATTTAGAAGCAATCGAACTAGCAAAATTTAGAAGCAACCGTTCTAGCAATTTCTTTAGGAACCGATTTAAACCAATGTCTAGTGTGAACCGAACTAAACTATAAACCGAACTAACTCAAACAACGGAAAATTCTACACGTTGATACAGTCACTTTTGAGTTTTCGGTGTTGATGTCCGGTTAGGATTTTTTGAGTTTGAGTGACGTTGCTCTACGGGATGTTTAACTTATACCATCGTGATCGTGAACTCGTTTCGATAAACGTGGTGTATTTACTTGCTACCGATGATAACCGTAGCATTCCGCGAGACAAGATTTAAATTCGTTGCATTTTTGGTAAATTTTCAATCGAAGAAGAAAAGGAAAAAAGGGAGGGACGTGTTTTCTTTATATAATTCAAAATTATTTCAAAATTGGCAACTTTGGCCCCTGGATTTCATAACCAATTCACCATTCATCCATTGTTGCATCATTAACCTTCAAGTTGAAACTGTTTTACACCGTTAGTCCTTAATTGCTACAAAACAGCCCGTTACTCATCCAAAGTGACTCGTCATTGCACCGTTAGTCCCTATTTGAGTTTTAATCAACCGTTAATCATTTCAAGCTCAAAATTTATGCTCCGTTCATCGTTTTAAGTTCATTAATCATTACAAAAGCTCACGTACTTTAATTTCTACAACGTTTTCACCAACAACATTTTTTATTTCATGGTTTTTCTTGATTTAGTAAAATCCAGTAAAAGTTGATTCTTTTTACGGTTTAAGTCATAGAATTATAAAATCCCGTGAATGTTAATTGATTTCAACAACACAACAAACACGATACATAACACTAAAAATAATCCGAATAAGATTCACTAAAATGTCAAAACGGCTAAAGATTCGGATTACGATGACAAATGATCACGAAGTTGATTTGGTATCCCTTATTTAAGATTGAAGTGGGTTTCACGAAGGCGTCTACTTATTTCATCATCGAGACTTCCTTCTAATTTCTACCCCTTTTCTTCAAACACAATCTATAAATTGATGACTTGCTTGAACGTATACAGCTATGATTGAGACTTGAATTATCTAGTTATTTCCTGATGTAAGGAGTTACATTGTAGTGCTCACGGGTTATAGCTATCACTTAAAGGAGTTACATTATAGTACTCAGTGTCACACGCAAATGTCGATGTGGATAATTTCAAGATGTGATGTACTTCTTATACTTTTAGGACTGGGTATAGAGTACTTATGGATTTAATCTTTCACCGTTCTTCAATCAACAATAGTGCAAGCTTAAGTAACAAATTTTAGGGATTCTACTTTATTTTCAAGTTTGGTATATCGGGTTTACTTCACCAAGTGATCACAACAATAGAAAACAGAATACGAGGTTGGTAAGTTAGCCAGAGAGTTTAAAGGTTGAGATGTAATAAGCAATTCTCACGTGATAATTGAAGTTACAAAACATCAATGGTACTTCACAGTCTAAGCAAAATCCTTCAAAGTTCTTCAATGTATTTCATAACTTTTCAAGATTGATGCTCATGACAAGAACTTCTCGAGTATATGGATGTACACGACAATGATGCTTTCGAGAGTGGTAACCATCATGGGGGAAGATGTGTACATCCGAGACTTAGTTGACTTTGATGTTACCATGTCAACTTCCAGGGGGAAGTAGTGTAGACTACTTTACTTAGTATGGTTTGTGAAGTATTCTGCATACGTGAGAAGAATTCTTGCTGATTACTTGCATGTTAACCCGAAACGAATATTCACAAGACCTAATGACAAAGGTAGCAGTGTATTGGTGATTTTCGATTCTGATATTCCTTGTTGTGCATGTAAATGTCAAATAGAAGTTTTTTTAGCTACATCAAAGTTTCAGAATCTGCTCAAGATAGGGATGTTGGTTTGGGGGAAAGCTGGATTCTGTAATTTTCCAAAAAGAGTCTTTGAAGAAAGTTTTTCAGACATGCTGCAAGATTAGAGGGAAAGTAAGTTAATCAAACTATCTTTCTACAATGGTTCCAGAATAAGTAAGGACACAGAAGATCTAAGCTGGAGTACAAGTATCAAGAAAGGAAGTCACAAATGTCATCTTCGGCATTGGAAGCACTTTGGAAGTCCTTATTGTGTTGTTTTGTACTTGTTTAGGAACATTATATTTATTCCGTATGTCCACTATTGGGGTAAGATTGTTAGCCTTAAAATATGGTTAACTTATGTATGAATTAACTTAGATAATTTAATAGCCAAACACGCAGGAGTCTAGATTAGGGACTATGAGGGATAGTTTATTTGTGTTTGAACTATAAATACCCCTCCATACTTCCTGGAGGGTGGGATTTCAATTTGTACTCATTTCACCACAAAGTGTGTGTGGGTTCATTCTCTCTCTAAAACACATACGCATCTTTCCCCTTATCTCTCTCTATTAATAATATGGCTTACTTCTTGTTCAATCATCCCCGACATCCGAATCAAAGTTAGCTAGTGTTTCTTATTATGTACAATTGGTATCAGAGCCATGGAGTGGTGTGTTTAGATATTGTGTTTGATAAAGTGTTCGTGTAGTCTTTTTATTGATTATCATTCGTTTTTTATTTTTTCCTTGTTTTTTAGCTTAAAAATTCTATCCATATAGGATCATATAATAGGTAGCATTTTGATCTGTATATCCTTGGATATAAAAACAGGTGTGTGTGCTTAGATTCATAGAAAAAATCTCCTTAATGTTGTGGTATTGGGTTCGTTAGCTTTATAAAGTGTCTTTACTCTTGATTTAAAATTTTTCAGCTTAAAAACCTTATATTTTATTTTTCTTGTCCCTATAGGCTTAGTTAACAACTTTTGGTACAAAAAATTTCGAAAACAAATCGTCAAAAACATGTCTTTTTTGAGTTTTGAAAAAGTGGTTTTCGTGACTACCGATCTAGTAACTTTTTGTGACTACCGATCTAGTAATCTCCAGTGAGTACCGATCTAGTTCCTTTCAGTGAGTAACGATCTAGTAACTTTCAGTGACTACCAATCTAGTAACTTTCAGTGACTACCGATCTAGTAACTTTCAGTGACTACCGATCTAGTTCATTTCAGTGAAGTACCGATCTAGTAACCTTTAGTGACTACCGATCTAGTCATTTTCAGTGTGAACCGAACTAGTCACTTTCAGTGTGAACCGAACTAGTCACTTTCAGTGTGTGAACCGAACTAGCTTCAGCAGTGATAAACGAACTAGTCAGAGTTTAATAGAAAAGAACAAACCTCAAATATTCGAATTTATACGATTTATTTTTCTGTTGACTTGTAAAATCCCGTAAAACATTAATTTGTTTTCCTGGTTTTGTCAAGAATTGTAAAATCCCATGTAGTTTCAAGAATTAAAACACTTAAAAGACAACTTAATCAAACACAATTTCTTTCTACCACCGTTCGATTCAACAATAATCTTTTAACATACAAATTTCTAATGACGCTCTTGTGACAAAGCAATTCTTTTGGGTGGTCGATAATCGTCCACTATGTTGGGAAAAAGATATGTATGATTCTTTGAAAAGCATAACTGGAGCTATATTACTCTCATTCTTACATTTACTTTTAGATCAAACCCTAATTTTTAACAGCCCTTTTCACTCACTCCACTCACTCTTTGCAAAACTCGATTTCCTCTACCAACCAGTAGTAACCGACTCTTGACAACATACACCAGCACTAACACTCAACCACAATCTTAGTAATCATCAAATCAATGGCCGCAATTAAGTATCGTGATGAGCACAACAAGGTGGGTTTCTTGGAGAAACCAAAAGGAAGTGACGATTATCACCAAATACTTGACTTTTTGCGGGGTTCGCACATCAGGTATGCTCTTACCCATGACCCCATCATCTATGACTCTTTGGTCAAACAGTTCTGGTCCACGGCCTCTCTCAGAGCTTCTAAGGAAGGCCCTCCAGCTATATTGGCCACCATTGATAGGACTCCCTACACTATAACTGAATCATTAGTTAGGAATCAACTTCAATTGGATGATGAGGGTGGTGTTGAGGAATTGCCCATAGCTGACATATACTTAGGTATGGACAATTTAGGATACCCCAGTGAAGGCAAGTTGACCTTTTTCAAAAACAAATTCTCACCTCAATGGAGGTTCTTAGTTCACACAATCATGCATTGTCTCAGTACCAAAACAGGTAGCTGGGATCAATTTGGGAGCCAATTGGCTATTGCTATTATTTGTTTGACTGAGGGGAGGAGGTATAATTGGTCAAGCTATATTTTCAAAGGGATGGTTAACAACATCAACAATCCTAAAAAGTTTTTGTTGTTTCCTAGGTTTCTTCAAATGATTTTGGAAATTGAACCTAGAAGTACCAAACAATATCATGCTTTTAAACTAACAAGCAAAATGTTTGCTAACATGAGGTTAAATTTTCAAGGAAATCACATGCCACTATTGGCTACTATGCTTCCCCCTCCTCAAGCTGCTATTGCAGGTGAAAGTTCAGGGGAAGATGCACCATCTCACCCTCCTACTGTCCCTGCAACCATTACTGAACCTGATCACTCTCATGATCATGTATCCACACCATCCAGACCAACAACTACTCCTGTTGGTGCTCCCGTGACTGGGCAGGGTCACTCATTAGACCCCAACATTGCATCTTCTTCAAGACCTCATGTGTCTACTCCTGACATATTCACTTCCACAAATGTGGAAGATGACATAATGGGAGGTTCTTTTCCTTCCTCACCTCCTAGGTCCACTCAAGCTCCACCTAAAGGTACTACCTCAGAAGGTGCTGAGGACCTTGATAAACTAACAGCATTGTCTTCTCTAGTGTCCACTCTTGTGCAGAAAGTGAATACTCAGGAATCTGATCTTAACGCACACAAGTTGCTGTTCAAGGAGGTAGTAGGAAAGCTGGTTAAGAAGGTAAAATTGTTGGAGGATAAGCTCAAAGGGAGACAAAGGAAGTTTGTGATGACAGATTTTGACAAGGAAGAGGATGCTGAGCAAGATATGGATCCTCTTATCAAGCTAGCTAAGGCAGCTGCTACAGCTGCTGCTGCTTCAGCTGTTCCTACTGGTGGTTCTCATGAAGCTGAAATTCCACCTAGTCCCTCTGTTCTTACTGATGAGTTTGCTGGTAGTTCTGCTGTTCCTGCTGGTGCTACTACTGGTCCTTCTACTGATCCTGCCAACAAAGGTAAATCTCCTTTAATGGAAGAAGACCCTCCAGTCAGAGAAAGAACCTTTAGACAAAGAGAGGAAGACAGGTTAGGTGAAGAAACTGCTAGGAGATTGCATGAAGAAGAGCAAGCTGAGTTGGAAAGAGAGAGAGAAGAGATGCAGCGGAAAAGACAACATGATGTATTGAATTCAGCAAAATACTATACCGATTCTGATTGGACTGACATAATGAGTCAAGTTCATGCAAATCAAGGACTTACTGCTGATCTTTTGGGTCCCAATGTCAATGAAGATAACTTTGCTGAAAGAATGGTAGCTCTGATTGCTAAACGAAGAAGAGAGTTTGCTGTACAAAGGTTTAAGGACAAGTTGAATAAGCCGATGACCTATGCACAACAGAAGGCTTATATGCGAACTTTTGTGAAGAATCAAAGCTCAACCATTTATACCACCGGATGGACCATGAAGCATGTGAAGTCATTTTCTGATGATCAACTCAAAACTGAGTTTGACAAAATCAGAACAGCTGCTGCGGACTTACAATCTCAAACCATCATGAGGTCCCTTAAAAGACCTAGTGCAGATTTGGAGCAACCTAGTTCCAAGAAGTCCAAATCAACTGAAGTTCCAAAGTCTGATGTTCCTGCTGGTTTAAACCAACCATCTGTGGAAGTCCCTTCTCAGAAAGCTACAATCAATGATGTTGAAGTTCCTTCTACCACTGCTTCTACAGCACAACACACTGGTTCCTCACCCAAGAAGGTTAGTACCAGGAAGAAGCGATTAGGTCGAAAAGGTGTTCATCCTTCTCACTCTACCATTCCTATTGAAGACGGAGATCCTGAAGCTGAACACAAAATGTGCATTAAGTATGCCTCTGATGCTGATTCTGCTTCTGATGATGATACACCCGTTACTCTCTTTGCTATTTTTGATTGGGAGTTATTACCAACGGGGTTAGGCTGGATCAATGTCCTCTACAGGAAAGATAACTCTTACAAATGCTTCACAAGTCTTAGGGAAATTCTGCACTTGGTTACTAGAGTTGACTTGATGACCATTTATGGCCGAGTGATGACATTTTATTAGGATAAGCAAGCTGAGGGAGTTGGTCTTGTACTTTGGGGAGATCTTAAGGTTTTGATTGATTCACCTGAAGTGAATAATGGTAGTGAAGTTTGGAAGAATCAAAACACTTGGAACATTCAAAGTTGGAAGCTATATTCTTATTCTGGCATTCATGTGTTGGAGATAGTTGGTGGCCTTGTTATACACATGTTTGTCGACAAGAAGTATCCTCTCTCTGTCAACCTTATCGAACGGATGCTTGATCATCAGCTGGAAATTTGTCAAGACACAGTGGGTAATGAACTTACCACTGCAGTTCAGTTGATTGCTTTTCTAAAGAAACAAATTGCTGATTCAAGGCGTCCTAAGGTTCATGACTGGTATTGTTAAGTTTGTTATATATCTCTTATTATTTTTTGTTGTTTTTCTTCTATCTTTTGTTCTGTTCTGTTTCATCTTTTGGTTTTTCATCTAGTTGTAAATAGTTTTTGCCTATTGAAAACTCTTGGTTTTTGATATATTCTTTTGGGACAGGATCACTTGGTTTTTAAACTGTAGATGAGCAACTTGGTTTTCAGGCTCATCTTTATATTTCAGTGATCTACTAAACTGGTTTTATGGCACAATCTTTCACGGAAAATAAAAATTGGTGCAACACTCTATGGTTCTCAATTGCCAGGCCATCAGGCTAGAATCAATTGAGGTATGGTTTCAATTCCCAGGTCTATGACCAGAATGAATTGATATAGCTTTAATGATTTGCTTAAAATCATAGAGTCTCTCAACTGACTGATGTTTCACGTACCAATAAGTTGAGATGGTTTGCAATCCACCATGGGAGTAACCCTTTCTGGGTCCCAAGGATTGTCTAGCCCACAAGCAAACGGCTATGTGGTAAAGGCTTATAAAATCCGTTGATGGTTGCCAGGTTACCCAAAACTGGATGGTTTTCACTTGCCATATTCTTGAAATGAAAAGTGGCTAGTCCTGAGCAAACGGCTACAGGTAAAGACACCTCAAATCCGTTTATGGTTGTAATGACTTACCAAAAGTCATATAGTTCTTCCACTTACTATGATTCATGTTTTGAAAGTGGAAAATGGTTTCAGTCCTCCATGGATTTAACCCTTCTAGGTGCTAATGGACTGGCTAGCCCAAGAGTGAATGGCTACTTGGTAAAGGCTCATCAAACCCATTCATGTAGCTATGGAGGTTCTGTTGCAGTCCATGTATAGATGCTGATTTTCTTGTTGCTGATTCAACGTATTTGAAGGTTGCTTTTGGAGTCAGTTTAAAGATGTTGCTGTTCAATCCTCTGGTGCTTTCAACGAAAGATCTATCTAGAAACTTGAAGTTAACTGCGTCAAATTCAAGTTTAGGGGAGGATTGTTAGGAATTTTGTAATAGATAGTTTCTACTAGTAGGTATGTAGTTCCTACTGGTAGAGTAAAAAGTTCCTGCTGGTAGTGTAGTTCCTACTGGTAAGGATAGTAGTATAGTGAGTACTGGCAGTACAAAATTTATTCCTGTTGGTATTAAATATTAGTCCTGGTAGTATTATACTTACTTCGGGTTGTTAGTAAAAGTTAGTTAGTAATAGGGATATGCATGAGATATCCTAGGAAGTGATAACACTTATCACTTTAGCTTTTAGTTAGGGTTTCATGGGTATTTAAGAAACCTACGGGTTGGATGAATGTAACTAACTAATTGATTCATTAGAAAAACACGTTTATTATCAATAGAAAAGATCCATAGAGGATCGTTGTTTTAGTATTTTCTTTAACTCTGTTGTTTATATTCCGCGTAAACAACAGTTCCATTTGTTAGAGTCTCTCATAGAGTTGCTTGTGATTACATAAGTGCTCTACAACCGTTATAGGCATCAAGATCTATCTAGGGCTGGACCAACAATTCCCCTTGCGATTCTTAGCCCTGCCAGAAGTGCTTTATATTCTACTTCGTTGTTAAAGTTGTCGAATGTTAAATGGAGAGCATAAGTGTGCTCAACACCGCTAGGACCAATCAACACTAGGCCCGCACAGGATCCCTTCAAACTAGATGCTCCGTCCGTGAACAACATCCACTCTTCTGTGTCATCCCTTTCATGGGCTACCTTTGGCATTCGGAAGTACTTTTTTGGTAATTCTCCGTCCGATGTTTCGGTTATGAAGTCTGCCAATACTTGTCCTTTCACAGCATTTCTTGGTTCAAATGTGATGTTGTATGCCCCTAACTCGACGGCATATTTTGCCAACTTCCCTGAGGCTTCTGTTTTACTAAGGATCTGCTTTATGGGTTGATCGGTGATGACCTTCACCGGATGTGCTTCGAAATACCAATTCAACCTCCTTGTCATGTGCACCAGTGACAATGCCAATTTTTCCATGGGGCATAGTTTCTTTCCGCTTCGTTTAGAGTGCGAATGACGCAATGGATGGGGTTTTGTTTTCCTTTTCAATCCGTAAGTAGAACAAAACTTACCGCCTCCTTTGACACTGCTAGGTATGGGTACAGAGTTTCTTTTAGGAATGGAGAGGTAAGAGACGGGAGTCATGCACCTCTTCATCTGCTGAAAGGCTTCTTCGGCCTCAATGGTCTATTTATACTCGTGTTTGTTCTCTTTCATTATATTTTTTAGTGTGTTGAAGAAAGGGAGAGACCTTTCTGCTGGTTTTGCTAGGAACCCGTTTAAGGCTGCAAGCTTCCCGGCAAGGCTCTATATTTCTTTTAACGTACGAGGTGACTGTAGGTCGGCCAGGACCCTGGTTTTCTTAGGGTTAGCACGGATCCCTTCGGAAGTTACCATATAACCTAAGAATTTACCTTCCTCGACTCCGAAAGAGCATTTTTTGGATTCAGCTTCATGTTTATCTTTCTCAAATAGCCGAATGTTTCGGCCATATCTGCCAATAGCCTTTTTTTGTTGTTACTCTTTATTACCATGTCGTCCACGTAACCTTCCAAATTTCTTCCGATATGTGATTGGATGGTTGAGTCTATTAGCCGTTGGTACGTGGCCCTTGCGTTTTTTAACCCGAATGGCATCTTGGTATAGCAATAAGTTCCTTGGTCTGTATAGAATGATATCTTCTCCTCATCTTCCTTTGACATCTAAATTTGGTGATACCCTTTATATGCATCTAAGAAACATTTGTATTTGAAACCCATTACGGACTCTGTTAGCCTCAAAATATTGAGTCGAACATGAAGTTCGTTCATTATGTATTTAAGTCTCGGTCAATCAATTAGTTAAAGTTGTAATAGGAAAGTATCGGGAATCGGGCTCGATAGTTAATCTAATATTGTATATGTTTCGGGTTTAATCCCAAGCAAAACCCGAGCCTGGGTCCTAGTCAATTATCCCGAACGTCACTTAATGTGTCGGGCTATATAAGTAACTTTTCCTCTTTGTAAAAGTCAGTTGTTCATTCTAAATTAATTCTTCTTTTTCTATTTTTCTCTCATCTCTCTCTCTCTTCTTTCTCTCTCTACAAAACAACTGATCTCTCTTTCTCCTTTCTAGATCAAATTCGTAAATGATATATATGTTATGAAGTGATTACGGGATCCTACAATTGGCATCAGAGCATCGAGGGTGGATTCGTGTCTGATTTGTGTGGTTAAATAAGCTTAAATTCGTGGTCCATTTTGAAGCAAAAAAAGCCCATGGCTCACTTTTAATTTTTGGGCTTATTTGTTGGTTAATCTTGCTCTCTACTTGTTCTACACATCAAAAGGTTAGATTGTTACAAATTTCGTGTGTTATACAAGCTTAAAGTTTGAATTATAAGCTTTTAAAGCTTAGTGTTCTTCTTGGAGGGTTGCTTCATTTTTTATGATCCAAGAAGAAATACATGTTATAGGATGATTAATCTTGGTATATCTCCTTAGTATTGCATGTTAGAGCTTTGATTCGTGGATAGAAAAGCTTATTTGAGTGATTTTGTCCAATTCGACCTTGTGTTCATCGTGGAGGGTTGCTTATTTAATTATTTGTTCTTCACGGCGGTTTGACTAGCTAGGGGACAAGATCCACGATTTAAGGAAATAGACAACGGCGGTTTGTTGACCACAGTGGCGAGTTGTGTTTTATATTAATAAAATATTACACGGCGAGTTGTTGAAACCAGGTGGCGGTTTGCATTGTATTGTGGCGAGTTGACAGGTTCCAAGGCGAGTTGCTTATTATATTGAGATAAAATCAAACCTTATTCTGCCCAAATTAAAAACACACGGCGGTTTGATTAGAAAGGTTCGCAGCGAGTTGTACAACTTGAAGGTAGTTTGAATAAAATATAAGACGGCGAGTTAGTAATAGTCTAGGAGGCGAGTTACCAACTGGCAGCGGTTTGCTTTATTTTATTGTCGGCGAGTTACTCAGTTTCAACGGCGGTTTGCTCAACACCTAACGCAGCGGTTTGATTAAAAAAAAGTTGACACCTTTTTTAGCGACACTTTTTTTGCGGAAAAAGTTGAGTAATATGTAATTTTTTATATAGCTTTTCTAACTTATTTTTACATCAAATTCAAATTTTGGTAATCGGGTAAAAAAAATTTCGGTCGACACCTTTTTAGCGACACTTTTTGGCGGGAAAAATTAAGTAAAATATAATTTTTTCTATAGCCTGTTTAGCTTATTTTTACACCAAATTTAGATTTTAGTAATAAGGTAAAAAAAAAATTCATAATCCAACTGCACCGAATTCCAAACAAATCATCAAACCATAAGCCAAAACCAAAACCATCAACAAGGACTTAAACTAAAGCTATTTTTTATAAAACTAAAAACTATTTTTTTGTATTTTCTGAAACTTTTTTCTATTTTTTATGTATTTTATAAGATTTTAACTTTCGAAAAATAATTAAAAATAAAATAAAAGTTAGAAAAATCTAAAAAATTCAGGAAAAGTCCTAAACCCTAGCAGGATTATAAGAAAAATAAGAAAAACAACAATTCTTAACGAATAAGCCCTAAAATAAGCTTATAAAGCTATGACTTATTTTAGAAAAGAGAAATGAAATTGTGTACTAGTATTAAATGTGGGGAAGTAACACTGGATGAGCTAATGTAGCATGATGGTTAACACGTTGGGTCTCTATGCAAAGGGTCTTGAGTTCGAAACTGGCACACCCCACTTTTTGCACTTTTTTTTTGACTATTTATAAAAAACTAAATATTGGGACTTAAAAAGGACACAAATCTAAACAACTTTAACAAAGGAAACTTAAGCTGAAACTTAATAATAAGCTCTGAAACAGCTTATAAATAAGCTGTTTACAGTGAGAAGGCTTTTGGGCTTAATTTCACTTAACAGCTTATAACAAGCTCAAATTAAGCTCAAATCTAAAAAGGAAAAATGTTCTAAGAAGCTTATAATGTGCTTAATCTATGAATGCAAAGAAATCTAAGCTAGAAGAACATTAAAGCAACTGAAAATGATGATGAAGATGCTAAACTAAGTAGAAAAACTTAAAGGCTCAAAATCCAAATAAGCTAAAAAGCTCAATAAGCAAATTTAAACTATAAGCTTTTGGAAACTAATAAATCTACTTAACCACTATCTATTTAAGCTATAAAATCTACTTCTATAAGCTAAAATTCAAAATTTTAAGAAACTAACTTTTTACTTACTGTTTTTGGTTTTTTTTTGATTTTTATCATTTTGACAGCAACATTAAGCTAGGAAAATAAGCTAGAATTTGAAATTTAAGTCCTAAACTAAATTAAGCTATAACCTAACTTTAACCTAAATTATCTAAGAAGCTAAATCCTAGAATTTCCTTAACTAAATAACTGGCTAAAAGTGACAGTAGGAACTCTTTAGTTCCTACTGATGCACTTTGCTCAAATGTAAAGTCTTAGTGCAGGTTACCTAAAGGGTATACCTGCACTTAATCACACTCTAGTTGAGTGTTAGAACACAAAACAAGCACTAACCAAGCCTTAGGTGGCTTGGTTCAATAATTTGCACAAATTAATACTATGAAAAATGCCTTGGTGCTAGAACAAACATATAAACCATAACTTTACAATTTCACACTCTAACTTATAAAAACACTTTTCCTAATTAGTCTTAACGGTAAACACAAGTAACTCAGCAAAATGCACAATTAGTTTTGACTTTTTTAGGTCAAACACACTTAAACCAAACACCCCTTTAAGACATGACAATTTTATAGAGAACTTTTAAAGTAGAAATTATAATGAACAAGTATAAACTACCAGATGATTTTTAGCTTAAAACAAACTTAGATAAACAACTGAGTTTAACTAGAAAATCAAAGATTAATACTATGCTTCTATATTTTTGCTTTTAGGAGTTTTATTACTAATATATGAAATCAAAGATCTAAACTATAAAGCTAAAAAAATGTATCAAACTTAGTTTATTAAGCTTAAAATAAACACAATAAAGTTTCTAATAAGCAAAGAGAAAGCAAATAAGCAGATACTAATATAGAAAGCAATGAAATCACTATTTAAAGCTAGAATTAAAGGAAATAAAAGAGAAACTTACAAACTCCTCTAGCTAAACATGAGATTCCCAAATAGGGCAGCTACAAGCTCCCTAGCTTATTAGATAACGCTAGGTAAAAGTCCATGGAGCTCTTCCAAAGTTTAGCGCCCCATACCATAGCCTTTATAAAACCAATAGTTAAAGTTTTAAAGCTGGTTTAACAATTTAAGTATAATAAGATCGAATTTAGCCTAAATTGTAAGCAATAGACCGTCACAAGAGCTTAATAAGCTTATGACAGACTTATGAGAAATAGCTTAATATTTGAGAATTTAAATGAGAGCTTAAGAGTGAGATTTAAAAAGCTTTAAAACTGAATTTTATTAATAGAAAAGACTGATTACATTGCTTAAAAAGAGATTACAAAACATTTAAGTAAAATTATGAAATTAAGCTAGACTAAAAATTACTAAGAAAACTAGATGGTGTGTGTGTGAGAAGTGAAGGGGGTCCTAATTAAGTGCCAGGCTGAAGCTTCTATGCCTCTTGAATCCAATTCTAGCCGTTCAATCCGTACCCCTTGATTTCCACTAATCAGCCAAAATGATTTAGAGCCTTTTGATCATTGTGCGGCGTATCTAAGGATCGCCAGCGTGTCATTCCCTTAATGTGTACTTGTTTTAGTTTGTGAGTGATCAAAGAGTAATTCCTATATAACCTTGTGCCTTTTTCATGCCATGCCATGTGGCCTTCTCATTAGAGTGAGCTAGTAAGGAGCTCTGATAAGACTGATTTGTCCTTTCCATTTTAGTGTAGACCTCTTGAATTGACTTAAGCACCCTCTAATTTTGATTTGCCCCTTGGTTTTAACTGCTTGGTGAAACGGGGAAGACAAATGAACAGTAGATGGGTTTCGCGCCCAATTTTTATAACTGAAAAGGGTAAAATTCAGTTGGTAGTTTGGGGAGTTGGCAAATTGAGTCCCTTTCTTTATTTTCCCTATTTCTAGTTATAAATAACTTTCGAGAATTGCAAAACTGGCCCTTGTGGTTTATTTAAAAAGGAAAGTGGGCTAGGATTTGGGCTTATGAATCCGGGTAAGGAAATTTAGGACTTTTAAGGCCCATTAAGCTTTCCTGGGCCCAATAAGAGAGGAGGGGACATTTTTTGACTTTTGTGAGAGTTGAGGGACCAAAATGAAATATTTTGAGGCTTTGTCCTTTTGTGTTGACTTTGTTTGACCACTATGACTGGACTTGACTGCGGCTTGACATTTCTGGCTTCGGCTTAGATTCTTTGGCTTCTTTTTGTACTCTTCTGATTCCCGTGTCCGTGCTTGCCCGTGTTTGACTATTTTCTTATGATTTTTGACTTATCCATACCTGCACACACAAAACACAAATACAAGCATATTTATGCCATTTTTGGTCTGTTTTGGGTTTAATTGGGTTATTTTTAGGTTACAAACGTATAATATGTATTCACACTTTACAAAATTCCCCCAAACTGAAACAATTGTTGTCCCGACGCAATATCACATGCCTTATAAGCCAAATATCTCAACAACTTCCCAAACTAAACCTTTTGAAAAGTAGCAAAGATTTTTTGTTGAGAGAGTAAAAGAGATCACAAAATATAAAACACCCGTTTTCCTATTTTCAAGATTTTTCTCTTTTTAATGATTTTATTTTTTAATAATTTTACATCTAACACAACTTAATTCTTGTGTTAGACATAATGCATTGTGGTCATTACGCATGGAACTTTAAGGCAGCATAGAATAAAAAATCACATTATGTGTCTAAAAGATAACTTCATCATCCCCGATTTTTCACTTTTCCCATGCTAAGCTTAAAAACAAGATCATTGCTAATTACAAGTCATGACACTAACACTACTCATAAATACTAATTGTGTACTTACTTTTCCTCCCGCAAATCCTACTTTTTTGTATCTTAGGATTTTACTTAAGTCATATACCCGAAGGCTCTTTAAGACTTTTGTTTCGATACTTATTAATTCCAAAAATAAAGCGTAACGGTTAAAAACGCAATAATTAGCTCCTAGCCCTTTTCAAAAGATCAAATGTCATCAAGAATAAAGTCCACATCGAGGCAACCAAAATTTGGCTTTTATTAGGCTACTTAAGCAAGGCACCATTCATGTCATATACCCGAAGGCTCTTTAAGACATAAATGGACCAATCTTATTTGCACCATATACCCTTAGGCTCTTTAAGGCACAAAATAAGACAAAAAATTAAGCAACATTATTAAACCTCAGTCCTTTAGAAGGCTACAACATCGGCCACGCCTCCGACAAGATGTAGCAAACATATTTCGACTTCGGTAACTTCCTCGACTTTTTAGAAGGCTGTAACATCGGTTGTGAGCCGGCAAGATGCAGCAAACTTTTATCAGTCTCGGATTATTATTGAATTCTACTTATCCCATATACCCTAAGGCTCTTTAAGGAATAAGCAAAATATTTGCTAATTGAACATTAGTATGCCAAAATTAAGTATTCCTATGTGCACTTATCCAAATCACAAAGGAACTAAAGAAAACTTCTATTTAACTAATTATTAACCAAAAAACCGTACAACTCCTATTTATTAAACATTATATAAGAAGTAAAAACAAGCTAATGGGAGAAAAAGCCAGATTTAACACTTATGAGCATGAAAGAAAACAATATTCTACGTTTAATGTCATGACTTATATATAACACTATCCGATTCTTATTCTTAAAAAAGAAATTCTCAAAAGCTAAGCTATATAAAATCCAACTTGGCATATTTAAAATCTACTTGAGATTAGCACAAGTTTTCATTTACTAACGATTCAAGTCTAGCATGTTTAAAGTAACAGAGACTAGCACAAACAATCAACCTTAATTGTTTAAGGGAGAAAGCTAGAACTCAACACGTTTCGATCGGGCAAAAATATACTTCTTATTCTTACACACGAAAACCTACATTTGTGTCTTAACACATTTTTTTTTTTGATTAATATATTTAACTAGATAATAAGACTGAAAAATTTAAAATTTTTGCTATTTTTGTGGGAAAACGGGTACGTGAGAACAAAACAGCAAGCAACATCAAATCGATAGATTCCCTTCCCCAAACTAAAACGAAACATTGTCCTCAATGTTTAAAGTTGGGTATCTACGTAAATCTAAGCCGTTTATGAGGTATGCAAAGATAAACGTGAATTGATAAGATGAAAGGATATCGGATCTCCCCAAACTAATTTCGCACAAAGGATGAGAAGCTCGAGTAGAACGGGATACAACACCGAACACGAGAGGCTTAAGAAATTGTTGGGTGAATCCTGCAAAAATCACAACAAACAAGCAACAAACATCGAGAAATTTGAAAGAGTACAAGCCTCTCTCAACACAACACATTGGATAATAGAAAATAGAAAGAAGATAGAAAAGATAAGCATGGGGTGAACTCCCACGAAGCGGCTTGTTTTTGTCACTGAGTCGCAGCTCCGCTCGACCCCTGAATTTAGTTGTCCTTAGGAAAGTCTGGAGATCCGGATAACCAATGGTGGTGTATCCCCCTCCATAGTAGTGCTTTAGACGGTGGCAGTTGACTTTGAAATTAGAACCTTCGGGCAGGAGACAACTTCGGCAGTGGCGCATAAGGATAAACATCGGTGATGTGAAAGGTCCAGACCATCAGGATTATAGCTATTCCGGAGAAAATCTGTAATCGGGCAGTTTTGAAAAGTCAAGACTGATCACACAACAGTGAAGATTCGGTTCTTTATCTTGAAGTCGTGTAGTTCTTTGTCTCTCCGTTGTAGATAGCGAATTCTCATAAACTTGATCACGAAGTTACGCTGAGTTCATTTGAGTTAAGCTTACGATGATCGCCCGCGTCCTTTAAATCCAAAGTTGGCATTCATAAGAGCCCAATAAAGCCTTATGTTTCTAGTTTCAACTGGTAAGTGACACGCTTTTCCATAGACTAACTTGTACGGAGTGCATCCAATTGGAGTTTTGTAAGCGGTCCTAAAAGCCCATAATGCATCATCTAGTTTGTCGGACCATGAGGCACGGTTTTCTCCGACCGTCCTCTCCAAAATTCTTTTGAGACCTCGATTCGTGACTTCAACTTGACCACTCGTTTGAGGGTGGTAAGGAGTAGAAAGACGATGGGTGACACCATATTTAGACATAACTTTATCAAATTTGTCGTTACAAAAATGGGTCCCACGATCGCTTATGATTGCTCTCGGAGCACCGAATCGGGAGAAAAGGGATTTTAAGAACTTAACAACTACTCTAGCATCGTTGGGTGGGGAGCTTTTCGCTTCAACCCATTTTGGAAAATAATCGACGACTACTAGAAACTATATTTGTTACCTTCTAACGACGGAAAATTTCCCATAAAATCAATACCCCATAATCGAAAATCTCACAAACTTGGATATCATTTGATGTAATCTTTCCATCACGATGTAGAGATTTTGGCCTGTCTAGACATGCAACAACAAGTTTTTGACAATCCGAAGGCATCTTTATAAATGGTAGGCCAAAAGAAACCGACATCAAAAACCTTCTTGGTGGTAAAGTTGGCACCGTAGTGTCCCCCAGTGGGTCCAGTTTGGTTACAAGCTTTGAAATTTCAGAGCTTCTTTGCCATCTACACACCTCAGATATTGATCCGCACAAGTCTTGAAAAGAAAAGGGTCATCCCAGAAGTAATGTTTTACATCTTTAAAGAACTTGTTTTTCTCTTGAGTCGACATTCCTTTTTTAATGAATTTCCCCGCGTGGTAGTTAGCAAAGTCGGCGAACCACGGGGTACTTTGGTCTTTAGAAGTTAACACATTTAAAGTCTCTAAAGGAAAGGTCTCGGTAATCTCTTTTGGATCAAAAATATTTTCGTAAGGGTTTTCAAGACGAGAAAGGTGATCGGCTGCATAGTTTTCAGCACCTTTGGTATCGATAACTTTAAAATCAAATTCCTGAAGAAGTAAGACCCATCGAAGCAATCTTGCTTTGGCGTCTTTCTTGTTGAAGAGGTATTTCAAAGCGGAGTGGTCCGTGTAAACAACAATAACTTGTTCATGAGTAAGATAAGATCGAAACTTCTCAACGCGTAAACACTGCAAGCATCTCTTTTTCCGTTGTTTGTTCATTTGATTCTGTTCTGTCATCCGTCCTTACTTGCGTAATGAATTGTCAAAAAAGCTTCTCTACCTTTGTCCTATGACCGCACCTATTGCATAATCACTTGCATCGCACATGATTTCAAAAGGTTGGTCCCAATTCGAAGCAATGAGAATTGGAGCTTCGGTCAACTTCTTTTTCAATGTTTGAAAGGCTAGAATCAAGTTTTTATTCTGAAAAAATGAAAGGGTGTTCTTCTCTAAGAGATGCGGTCATGGGTCAGAGAAATAGGAAAATCTTTGAATAAATCTTCGATATGAATCCAACATGCCCGAGAAAACTTCGAATTCCTTGACGGTCGTTTGTGTAGTGAAGCTTAGAAATTACATCAACTTTGGCCTTATCGACTTCAATTCCTTTTCTAGAGATCTTATGTCCTAAAACAATGCCTTCTTTAACCATGAAATGGCTCTTTTCCCAATTTAGTGCTAATTTGGTGTCTTCACACCTTTTAAGCATTTTATCTAAATTGGCAAGACACGAGGAAAAAGAATCTCCAAAAACTGAAAAATCGTCCATAAAAACTTCCATCGTTTTTTCTATCATATCGTGAAAAATGGCCATCATACAACGTTGGAAAGTTCCGGGAGCATTGCACAAACCGAATGGCATACGACGGTACGCAAAAGTTCCGTATGGGCACGTGAAAGTAGTTTTCTCTTGATCTTTTGGATCAATTGGGATTTGAAAATACCCTGAAAAACCATCTAAGAAACAATAAAATTCGTTGCCGGCTAATCGCTCTAACATTTGGTCCATAAAAGGTAACGGAAAATGGTCTTTACAAGTTGCTTCGTTTAACTTTCGATAATCGATGCAAACTCTCCATCCCGTGACTAATCTTGTAGGCACCAATTCATTTTCTTCGTTTGTGACAACGGTCATACCACCTTTTTTAGGAACACAATGGACTGGACTAACCCATGGACTATCCGAAATCGGATAAATCAATCCCGCGTCAAGAAGTTTTTCTACTTCTTTCTTGATGACGTCGTGGATTTTAGGGTTAACCCTCCTTTGATGTTGGACTGAAGGTTGGTAATCATCTTCTAAAAGGATTTTGTGTGAGCAAAATTCTGGATCTATGCCTCGGATATCAGAAAGTTTCCAAGCAATTGCTTGTTTTCGGTTTTTCAAAACATTAATGAGTGAGGTCTTTTCATCTTGGCCTTTTCTTTCTAGTCACAAATCTTTTGAATTATGATTGGAAGCTTGTTATAATCCTCTCAAAATGCATACTCGAGATGCGGAGGTAACTCTTTAAGTTCGACTTCGGGAATTTCATCTTTTGGTTCATAAGAAGTAGCATATTCGATTGAAGACTTCTTTAGTTCGACAACTTTAAGATCTTTTTTTATTCCGGGTAAGTAATCTCCTTGGTCCTGGTGAAAGTATAGGATCACTGTTGGAGAAGTGCCTCGAAATGAGAATGTCACCACTTGGATCGTAGTATGTAGCATTGAAAACTGATGAAACTGGTTCCATCATCGGATTGCTATAAAAGCATCGTGCTTCCTCAAAGAGTAAGAAAATCCTTTCTCAAAAGGAGTAAATTGTTTTGGAGATGAAGTATGAAACAATCGATCGAAGTACGGAGAAGAATGTTGTAACAATGGAATCGAAAATCCAAGTACTTCCTATGTGAGTACTCTTCACAATGACATCGATTAGATCAACCTTCTTCAACGATTCAAGATTGTTGTATGAATGGAGAGGTGCATCAACAACATTTAAGGGTTAACGATGATAAACAAGTTCTTCTTTTCCTACTCTTAAAGTCAAAGTTTCTTCGTACAAATCAATGAGAGCTTTTGCGGTGCGAAGGAAGGGTCTTCCTAAAATAATAGGCACTCTAGGGTCGGGCTCAAAATTAACCACCACAAAATCCGCAAGAAAAGTGAAACCATCGACTCTAACTACAACATCCTCGGCTATGCCCATCGGGTGAGTAATGGAACGATTGGCAAGCTCGAGTGTCATACGAGTAGGAGTCAAAGCTTCAAGCTCAAGTTTCTTGTAGATAGAATGAGGTAAAAGGTTAATGCTAGCTCCTGAATCGGCTAAAGCACTAGTCCTATTGAGTTCTTGTAAAGCACATGGGATAAGAAATTTTCCCGGATCTTCGAGCTTCTCGGGGACTTTGTTCATAATGATAGCGGAACATTCAGCATTCACAGTTGTGATGGCGATCTCCTCGAGTTTCTCTTTGTTCCTTAGCAACGAGCTTAACCATTTGTTAAACTTTGGCATTTCGACAAGAGCGTCTTTCAATCCAATCTCTAAACGAAGTTGTTTGAACATCTTCAAAAACCGGCTATGTTGAGCACTTGGTTTATCGTTCTCTCTCACTTTCATCCTCTCGGGGTATGGAAGTTTAGATTGATACGAATTAGGATTAGGATCAAGATTTACGGTTTTCTTTGCTTTTGGTTTTGGAATTTCAATGAAAATTGAATCTTCTTCTCCCGGAGATGGGACATGTGCGGTATTTTCCAAATTTGGATTTTGCACTTTTTCCGTTGACGTCTCCGGGTTTTGTACTGGTTCTTTGTGAGGAATTGAAATAACGGGTGTAGGAACAAAAGGAATCGAAGGTCCTTCCAAAGTCTTACCACTTCTTGTGGTGATAGCATTAATTTGCTGACGAGGGTTAGTTACGGTTTGACTTGGAAGAGTTCCTGAATTCGAAGTAGAGGCTGAATTTTTGAAATTATCACAAAGACTTGTCAACAAACTTGTAACATTAGCCATTTGATTCTGCAAATTTTGACCTTGATTTTGAACGTTCTTCAACACCGCATCATTTGCCTTGACGTAGTTTTCAAAATCCGTTTTCGCAACACCTTGGATTTGGGGCATAGGAGTTTGATATGTTGGTGGTTGAAAAACTTGATTTTGGTTGTTTTGACGGTTTTGATTAAAATTTCCTCCACGGTTTTGGTTTGAATTGAAATTGTTTCCTTGGTAACGGTTTTGGTTGTTTTGAACATTTGGTTGGTTGAAACCCGGTGGTCTCATTTGACTTGCCAAATTGGAAGGTTGGTTTCTTTGGAGAAAATTACCAACGGCTGCGGTTTGTTGAAATTGTTGGATATTGTCATGAAAAACGGGAAAATCGTTTCCACCTCGAGTTAACGGACAATGGTTAAAATTGTGATTCGATCCACAAGTGACACATACTTCCTCAACTGCTTTGACGGGTGCAGGAGTAGTAACAACTAAAGCTTTCATTTCATTCAACATCTTGTTCATCTTGATAGTCATCTTATCCTCGAGAGAAGCGGCTATTTGTTGCATATCGAAAGAATTATTAGAAGGTGAAGAATTAGAAAGAGGAGCATCCGTACTCACTCTTGAATCACTAGCACGACTCCTTGAGTAACGAACTTTTGACTTGCTTTCAATAATCGCTAAACCTTCTTGAGGCATTTTGTCTAAAAAATTGCCACCCGCGGCGGAATCTAAGGCATCTTGATCGTTTGAATTCAAAGAGTTGTAAAAAGTATCGAGTTGGTGGAGTTCCGAGAAGCCATGGTGAGGACATTGACGAAGGAGTCCTTTAAAACGTTCCCATGCTTCGTTAAAGGTTTCGCCTGCTACAGAATCTAATGCATCTTGATCGTTTGAATTCAAAGAATTGTAAAAAGTATCGAGTTGGTGGAATTCTGAAAAGCCATGGTGAGGACATTGACGAAGGAGTCTTGGAAAAAATTGGTGATTTTGTTCGAGAGATAAGTCATTTTTGATAGGTGGAAAAGATTGGGTTTATAAATTTTTGAACAAGATCGTCCCATGTGAGAATTGATCTTGAGGATCTTGTCAGAGCCAATCACGTTCTTCACCGTCAAGAGAAGAAAGGAAAAGCAAAAAAGCTTAAGCGAAGAGTTCTGGAAACTTAGGGGATTGTCTAAACGAAGTAAGTAACCTTGTGAAAAAAATCGAAGGTGATAATGAGTGGTCTTAATCTACCCGTAACCTTATACTCGCACAATGATTGATTAAAGTTGTTTAACCTCCGAAATTGTTATGCATTTATTTCGGTTAGAACAACAAGTAGCTCGTCATACCCTCGATGGGATGCATGTTAACAGTTTGGGCCCATCGTTCGATTATCTGTCCAATGCAACAATGTATAGATCGACAATTGGTTCTCAAAAATCAAAATTTTCAACAACAACCGAGGAGTTTGTTGATTGACGGACGTCTTCGAGATTGCGAACGAGTGCGCATAAAAAGAAAAACTAAAAATCAAAAAGCAAAACTTTACACTAATTTTTTTAATTTTTTTTTAATTAACAATGAATTTTAACGGTTACACGGAAGAGACTTAAACCAAATAATCAACTACTTCACGGTAGCTCTCAAAAATTGCTTTTCAAGGTGAGCCGTACTAAATCAAGAGACACAAATGGCAAGTGTTAAATTTTAGTTTCGATTTGGGAACCAACAAGTTCACCGGAATTGATTATGATAATACCTCCGTTGAGAGTATTATATTTTGGTATTTTTACCAATTGGTGACTTTTATTTCTTTATTAAAAAGGAAGATTTTTTTTATATTTTTGATTTTTCTATTTTTTTTTATCTTTTACTTATACTAAAAAGAAAAGGAAAATATTTTTTACTTTTTTATATTTTATGATTTTTTTTTTGATTTTTGAATTATAAAACAAGAATGAAACTTTCGAGGGTGAAAGGATCTTCAAACCAAATAAACTAAAAACGAAGGAATCTTAAACACTAGTCCCCGGCAACGGCGCCAAAAACTTGATAGCAGTTTTATATACCCAAAATATATATATAAAATAAAATACTTCAAAGAGCAATTAAGAAAATTCCCTAAGGAAAATTCACTCTTAAAAATATATATAATATAATATATAATACGTATATTTAACCGGGTAAATATGATCACCCGGGTCGTTTCCCCAACGACTAGTGAAATTGAAACCTCGTTTAAGCTTGGATTCTGATTTGAATGAAGCAAAGATATTTTTGATAATCTATATCTACTAAATAAAAAGCAACAATTAAAATTGAACAATTAAAGGCAATTAAACAATTAAACAAATTCGGGAAACAAATAAAACACGACGATTAAGCAAATAGACTAAAATTAAACCCTAAGATTGCAAACTAATTTTCTACACCTAAATTAGGATAAAAGAAAATTTTAAGAAAAATATTTTTTAGATTATTTTTGAATTTTTTATCAATTAAAAACTATTTAATTCTAATTAAATCCTAAAAATAAAAAAAATAGAAAATAATTGAAATTATATTTTTCCTAAGTAACATAAGTAAAAAGAAAATTTTAAAAAAAAGAATTACTATTTTTGGCTTTTTAGATTTAAAGATATGACTTTTCTAAAATTTACACTAATTAAAAACTTTAAAAGTAATAAAAATATTAAAAATATAATCCTAAAAATTTTATAAAAATTAAACTAAATAAAGAAAATATGCAGAAATTTTATAAAAATAAAAGCCCTAATTTTTCACTTTTTATAAAACTTTAATTAAACTTATTAAAAACTAAACCCTAATTACTATTTAAAAACTTAATTAAACTAATTAATACTTAACTAAGGACTAATGGTGCAAAGAGAAAAGAACTAACTGAGAAACTAACTAGCTAACGGAGGGGTTAACAGTGAAAATTAAAAGTTACACTACCTACCCTGAGAGCCCAACCTGATTACAAACTAAGCCCAAAATAAGATGAACTATTAAAAAGTGCTTATTAGAGGAAACTTAAAAGAGCTAAGTTGCAGATTAAGCTGGGGTGAACACTTAATAAAAGTCAATTATGATGAAACCACTGATAAGCTCAATTAAAGCTTGTTTATAAGCTGTTTACAGAAACAAGGGCTTATCCTTGGTTTTTGCTAAATAAGCTGTAAAAAGCTCAAAATAAGCTTAAAGTAAAATCCAAAAGATGTTCTAAACTCCCTAAGATGTGCTTAAACTAATTGAGAAAAGAAACAAAAGCTGGAAACACTTTTAAGCTATTGAAAATGATTATGAAAATGGATAAAACTCAGAATTAACTAAAAAGCACAAAATCAAATAAAGCTAAAAGCTCAAAAAACAAATCTAGATTATGAGTTTCTAAAAACTAATAAAGCTACTTATAAACTAACTATTTAAGCAATAAAAATTACTGTTTTTGGTGTTTTTGATTTTTATAACTTTTTGACAGCAAGATTAAACAAGGAAATAAGCTACAAAATGAGAACTAGATCCTAATCTATGTTAAGCTTTAACTACTCTATATCCTACTTGAATTTTAAAACCTAAGTCCTAGGATTACCTAGCTAAAAATGTAAACAAAAGTAGTACAGTAGTAACGCTAGTGATCCTTGCTGATGCACTATGCACAAGCCACAAACAAGAAAGTGCAAGTTACCTAGGGGTAAACCAGCACTTATACACACTCAACAAGATGAAAGGACACAGAGACACAAGAAATATCCATACCCTTTGAGTGGCTTGGAAATTAGATTTTCACAAACAAGAAACTATGGCACAAAGTAACCCTGGTGCAGTAATGAACATTAACATAAGACTCAAAAAGAGTTTTAATGCAAACAAACCCCTAAAACCTCGTTATATACTAAAATGACTTGAGTAAGCATAAGCTGTTAAGAAAAAGGAGACAAATGGAATTTTGACTTTTTCAGGTAAAACTAACTTTTACCAAAACACTTCCTTTAAGCGGTGAATGACAAACTAAGACATAAGCATTAAAATGAAAATTAACCTAATAAATCTTATTACCAGAGTGAAAATCAAATATAACAAACAGACAAACATAAATCAACAACTGATTAAGCTAATAAAGCAATCTAAGAAGATATATTGATATTTTTTTGATTTTTTCTAAAGATTTTTAAGAAATACCATTAACTTGAATCTAAACTATGTAATGCAAAAATAATGGGGCATACTTGACTAATAAGCAAAATGAAAACTAAATTAAGCTATAATAAACAACAAAATAAAGCAGATAGATTACAGCAATTAAGCAAATTTACTTAATAGGCTAATTAATTAACTATATAAGTTAGAAATTAAAAGGGACACTTTAGCTTTTGCCTCTAGCTAAACAAGAGAACCACAATGGCATCTACAAGCTCCCTACTTATAAATAAGCTAGAGTTAAGTCCGATAGAGATCCTTCCCTTATTGATCTCTTCTTGCCAATAAAGCTCATAATCCAAATTTTGCAAAGGTAAATAGAACATAATCTGAATAAATTGTTTAAGATATGGATTAAGACATATTAACTAAATCAAAAGCTATAGACTTTTTGAGAGATTATGGTAGCTTAAAGAGTTACTAGTGAAGAAAATGGAGTTGTTCATATAAGTAAAGAATTAGAACAATAAAAGCAATCACTGAATTTATTAACTGAAAACCTTGATTACATTATATTTAAGAGGATTACAACTGATTAAAAGAAAGTTACAATAAGCAATTTAAAAAGCTACACTAGGTGACTAAAAATCTAGAAAAAGAAAGATAAAAATTCACTCCTGGTATGTGTGAGCTGAGGGCTTATTTATAGTCTCAGAAGGAACATTCTAGTCATTTGCCTTGCTCTCCAATCCTTTAATCTCATCCATCCACTTCAACCAATCATTAGATCTATGTTTTGAGCCGTTGGATCATTAAGTGACCTCACACGGATTGCCAAGCTGGCAATCCTTGTGAGGCTCACTTGTGCTACTTATGTGAGTGATCCCAGGCAAAATACATCAATTTCTTGTACTTTCTCTCTTGCCACGTGTGATGATAGCTTGAGTTAGCCAATGAGAAGCCTTGGAATGACTGATTTCTCCCTGCTATCCTTGAATAGAGAACTTGAATTGCCCTTTATGCCCATCAATTCTTGTTTGCCCTCTCGTTTTACCATGGTGAAATTTGGAAGGGATGGGTGAATAGTGAACACCCCTTTGGCGCCTTTTTCTTTCTTTTTAACTGAATAATGGTTAAAATCAGTTGGAAGTTAGGTGAAATTGCACAAATGGTCCTTGTCTTTTGTTATCCCAAGATGTAGTGTAAAACTACTTTTCAAAAATGCAATTTTAGTCCCTGTGGTTTATTAAAAAGAGTATTGTGCTGAAGGTTTTTGCTCTAAGGAAAAATGGCTTAGGTTTCAAGTATAGTAACATACGTTTTTAAGGCCCAATAAGGTATGAGGGGCTATTTTTGGACTTTTGTGAAACTTGGAGGGTGAAAATGGATTATTGTGGGGTTTTGTCTTTTATTGGTTGACTTTTTGTTGACCATGTTTGACTGGATTTGACTAAGGCTTGACTTTTCTGCATTGGGCTTTTGAATCTTTGGCTTTTCTTTGTACTCTTCTGATTCCCGTGTCCGTGCTTGCCCGTTTTTGACTGTTTTCTTGTGATTTTTGATATATTCATACCTGCACACACAAAACTCAAATACAAGCATATTTTTGCTATTTTTGGTCTGTTTTGGGTTTAATTGGGTTATTTTAGGTATTAACGTATATGTTAATTTACACTTATCAAGTATCACGGGGTTTTTTGTTCCGTGGGTTTAAACAAGAAGGAAGAGAGTACAATTGATTTTTTATCAACGTGAAGTGTATTTGTATGCTTATTTGCTAGTATGGGTAATGACCCCCTTATAAGTATAAGATCTAGTCAATTAACACTAACAAGACAAGAAAGTGTTTTAGTGAAATAGTTGGTCAAGGTATGGGAAGTATGAAGAAGTATGGCTCATTTAAGTGTGTAGAATGTCCATAAAGACCATGTGGAGAAATGTAGGGATAATTCTTTGTATACTTTCCACCTATGTCCAGTTGTGTATGTAACAAATGTGAATGTTATTTGTTAAATTTAGGGTAATTGAGTATAAATGAGGGTATATGTTGAAGCGTAGAAAGTATTGGTGGTTCCACACGGTATACCTAAACGTATTTTATAGCGAAACGTAACAACTTTACCAACCAAATAAAAAATAAAATGAACAAAGTTAATAATTATCCTCAAAATAATTACTTAACACTTGCTTGATGTAAACATTTAATTGTTTGATGCCCGTTTACATTGAACGCTAATATTTAGCGTACGCGATTTAACTTAACGTTTACGATTTAAAAGCAAACGCGTACAATACAAAAGATACATTGTGGATTTATTAACGACGTCAATGACCCTAAAACACGGAGTGTTACAACCTAAGTAAATACGGTACGTCTTAGTTTACTACTTTTAGACTAACGACGCATAAGTAAACTACATAACAATACTAATTTATTATCCTCAACATATATACTGTAATAACTTGTGTGGTAGATAAATCTACTTAAAAGAATTAGTTTTAACTCGTTTGCTCTTTGAAGGTTGAATACACCTAAGGATGGGTATCATTAATAAATATTCATTTATTAACCAGATAGTTTATACCCCTTTAGTTTGCACTTTGACACTTTTAGGCCCTCAAGTTTATCAAATTATACTTTCATAATTTAAAAACAGCCCTTTTAACTATAGAAATTTTCAAAACAGTCCCTATACTTTATAATTTCAGAAAATGACAGTTTTGACCCCCAAGTTTACATATTGTCTCTTTTAGTCCCTAAACTTGTAAAAATCACGTTTTAAGCCCGTTTAAGTTCTAACAAGTGGTAATAGACTTCATTTGACTCCAATAAGCCATATATGCTGTCACAATTTACAAATAAGCTCGGATGAGCTTATTTGAGCTTACTGGGCCTTAAAGTCCATTAAAAAGCCCGTTAACCATTTTTAAAAGTTTAGTCTTATCTAATTTGGGTCTATTAGCACAAACAAGTTTCATTAAGCCCAATTAAGTTCAATAAGCTGTTTATAGCTTATTTATAAGTCGTAAGCCCTTTATGGGCCTGTTGGGCCTTATATGTTCACAAATTTGACTAGAAGTCTAAGTTTAGGCCCGTTTACTATTTAATTAGATTAAGAGTTCAAGTTTACTTCCAATAAGTTCATTTAAGCCTATTGAGCTTATAATTAAGCCACACACCCCTTGGTGGGATGTTGGACCCTTAATGGGCCTTACTATTTGATTGCCGAGCCTATTAAGCTCACCAAACTTTCAAGTTAGTTTAACAAGGACATGGTCATGCGTGTTCATCCTAGTTTTCTTCATACAAGGTTCGTATAAGGACTAGACACTACTCCACGTCTACTAGTATGTGACGTGAGTCCATATGTGGTTTTCTAGCCTCGTCAACTTATGTGGCGAGCTAGGATTCAACCATAGTTTCCACAAAAGTCATCAAAACCCTAATCCCAGTCCTTACAAGTCGTACTTCCTATGGTCCTTAGCAAGCGAGTTTTCTTACAAGATTATGCGTCGATGTGTACTAATATGCACACATCATACATAAGTTAACCGGAGTTTCAATCTTTAAATCCTTTACCACCACAAGTTTGATAACAAGTCATATATAACACATATACATACACATATATATACGTGACATGCATGGTGCGAAACCATGCATGTTCATGTCCCAAAGTTTAAACCAAAAACCCTAGGACGACACGTAAATAATGTCAAACTCACAAGAATCCTTGAGAGTTCTTTCGGACATGCATGGTGAACCATGCAAGTGTTTACGACACATAGGGCGTGTTACAACCCAAGCCAAACATTACTTAAGACCACAATTGGCTTCAAAAGAACCAATATGGGTCGAGCTAGTCATACTACAACCTTGAAGTTAAGTGTGCGTGACATGCATGATGCATACCATGCATGCTCACGGATCCTTGGCTTGAACCAAAACAAACCAACCACGACCTATGTTGCAAATGCATTACGAATGAACGGAACAAGGGCGAAACAATAGAGACTTACAAAGGTCCTAAGTTTTGTGAGGAAGACAAGATGATGTTGAGTAGAAGAAATGAGACCCTACTGTGATTGTGGCTTGATGCTTGCGATGTCACAAGAAAGAAATCAAAAGAAATTTGTGTCTTGTGCTTCTGTGACCCACGTCTAAACAAGAGGGAAAAAATTAATAAATGTTGCGGGTCTTCTTCGTAGGATAACTGTAACCGAGCAAGGAGAATAAAACACAAAAAGAATTGTGTTTCTTGTTTAAATTTTAGTGAGTTTTGTTTGTATGAGTTTTCAAGAGTGTGAAATGGTGTAAGTGTTCAAGTATTTATAGGCCAATGCTTAGTTAGCTCTTCTAGTCACACTAACTAGACCAAAACCGAACCAAGTCCTAGTGGTTTAGTGGTTTCTAGTTCATTAGACATAGTTTTCTTAAACTACTAAGTACAAGTGGTATAAATTACCAATCTAAATGTACAAGATTTTGCTAAGATATGCAAATCTTAAGGATTTAGTGTGTGTGTGTTGTTTAGCCACGGAAAACCAAGGAAAACAAGAAACAAATGGTTATTAACCATTGGGTATTTAGCTAATTAGAGACCATAAGTACATATCTTAATTAAACATAAGATTGTAACAATACTTATAAGTGATACTATGGAAGATTATTGGTGATTTGTTTTGGTTTTGCTGTTAGCCGAGGTATCCAAGAGAAAATGAGCAAGAAATGTTTGTCATCCAATGTAATAATGTGCTTAACAAGAACATTAAGACTAACATTAATGTAAAGAGGGTTATGTACAATGTACTTAAAGGATGAAAGAAGATTTCTAGTTGATTTTTTTGTGTGTATAACTTACTCCTAGAGGTTAGAACACAAAATTGATTTAATTTTTGTGTTAAGGTTTTAAAAGTAGGTATTGGTTTGAGTCTATGTAAGTCTAGGTATTTTCGGGGTGTGTCCATGTAAATTTTATTGCGAAACGTAACCCTTTTACGTAACCAATAGAAATAAAATACGCAAAGGTCCAATACATTTCTTCTGAATATATAAATCTTACTTGTTTGACGTAAACCTTAATTTATTTTATGACCGTTTACATTAATGATATTTCTAGTCTCACGATTTATCTAAAAGTTAATTTAGAAGAAGTAAACGCGTGTTGGACAAAATCAATAGGACGAATAATAAGACACGTAAAATGACCTGAAATGAGAAATGTTACAGTCACCACTCCGTTAAAAGAGCTATTTACCTCAAAGCTTAAGACTTGTAGTGGAAAGGCGTTAGCCCGGTTTGTGAAAAGTTGTGGGTGTTTCTGTTTGAACGAATCTTTACGTTCCCAGGTGAACTCAGGTCCTCTCCTAGAGTTCCAGGGAACCTTAACCAATGGTATCTGGCTTTGCTTCAATCGTTTGATCTCCCGTTCCATGATTTCAACGGGTTCTTCCACAAACTGGAGCTTACACAACGTAAATTCCTTCCAACCACATGACTAATTGGGTTGTCGGCGTAACATTACTTCAGATTATACATAAGGAAATGTGATGAACTCTGCCAACTCTTGGGAAGTTCTAAGCTTGTAGGCAACTTTCCCAACTTTAGCTAACACCTTGAAAGGTTTGACATATCTCGGGTTCAGCTTTCCCCGCTTACCGAATCGTACGATCCCTTTCCAATGTAAGACCTTAAGCATAACCCTATTCCCAACTTCGAACTCCATCGGCTTTCATTTTCCAATCACGTATTAACTTTTTGTCGATCCTAGACAGCTTGCATTCCATTACTTGATCCAGGAAGATCTAATTCCCGTTGTTTCTTGGATCAATTCCGGACTAGTCAGTTGGGCTTCTCCAACTTCGGCCCAGCACACCAGTGATCAACATTTTCGACCATACAGTGCCTCAATAAAAGTGCGTCCTTATACAGCGTGATAACTGTTGTTTATATTAAAACTCACTCGCTAGTGAGGCAAGCTTTAACCCATTGCCCCTTGCAAAATTGATCACGTAAGCACGAAGCATGTCCTCTGAGAGTTTGGGAAGTTCTCTCGCTCTGGCCGTTGTTTACTGTGATGAAATGCTGCTCATAAATATAACTATAACCCAAAGCTTCTGAAATGAATCCAGCAATTGGATAGAATCTCCATCACGATCACAGATGATTAACATAGGTATTTTGTGTCTTGCTACTATCCTGTCTAGGTACAGCCTTGCCAACTTGTCCAATGGATCATTCTCCCTTATTGGCAAGAAGTGAGCAGATTTTGTAACATCCTTCTTTTTGACAAACAAGATAGGGGCTCCCCAAGGTGAGGAACTAGGCCTTATGAATCCTTTATCAGAAATCTCTTGTAATTGTTCCGATAATTCCTTCATTTCGGATGGAGCCAATTGATACGGTGCTCGAGCTACATACACAGCTCCTGGAATTAAGTCGATTTGTAATTCCACTGGTCGAGCTAGAGGAAGACCTGGCAAGTCCTCGGGAAATACTTCAGGAAAATCTCGGACGATTGGTACGTCCTTAATTTGTTTTCCTTCCGACTTGTCCCCCTCTTCCTTGGCGGATATCTGCGCCAAAAAGACCTGGCATCCTTTTGCCATGTACTCTTGATCTTTTGAATATGAGATAACTGCCAACCGAGATTCTCTCTCGTTGCTACTTTCATTGCCACAAAAAGTCAAAGTTTCATTCCCATAGGGAACTCGAACAAGTTTTTCATTGCACATGATCACGGTGTGACATCTTCTTAACCAGTCCATACCGATAATGACATCGAAACTACCCAGTTCTACGGGCATTAGGTCTATGTGGAACGGGTGGTCTAAGAAATTTAAAGCGCAACCTCGTATAATAGTGTCTATCCTGACTATTTTCCCATCAGCTAATTCGACATCATAACTATTTTCTAATGGAGTTGGGACGATGTTAATCAAGGAACTAAATGCAGTGGATATAAAGCTTCTATCGACACCATTATCGAATAAGATAGATGCA